>JAFFZR010023559.1:0-34060 GCA_018397195.1 Lethrus apterus | reverse complement strand
TGAAGATTTCGTACGAAGACCAGGCCAAGGGCGCAAAAGGTGCACAACAGCAATTGATGACCGTTTTTTGACACTTAATTCTATGCGAAATCGCACATTGACATCGACACATCTCAAGTAACTCATTTGAGTTACTAAATGTAAGACATGTTAATGTTAGTTCGAGAACGAAGATTAAAAGAAGTAGGTTTAAAGCCAAGACGGCCTGTCAAAGTTCCACGTCTTCTCAAAAATCACAAAACTCGTCGATTACAATTTGCCAATATGTTCATGGGAATGTCGAGAATTGGAAAAATATTCTATTCACTGATGAGACTAGAATCCAATTATGGAAGCCAGATGGACGAAATCATGTCTATAGAAGAGTTGGTGAACGGTACACCAGCTGCAATCTCATACAGACTGTTAGTTTTGGAGGTGGCGGGATAATGCTTTGGGGAGGCATTAGTTATGAGGGACGCACCGAACTTGTGGAAGTCATTGGATGAATGACTAGTGACTGTTATATCGAAAACATCCTCCAAGATCATGTTTTGCCATATGTGGGCCACATAGGATACGACAGATTCGTATTTATGGACGATAACGCTCGACCACGCGCAGCTGGCATAGTGTCTAATTACCTTGATGCAGTCCAGATTCAAAGATTAGATTGGCCACCGTATAGACCAGACTTGAATCCCATTGAGCACATGTGGGATCAGCTAAAACGCCGCATACGACAAAGAAATCCTGTTCCAAATACAATAGAAGAACTTCGATTTGCAGCACAATATGAATGGAACGCAATCCCCAAGAATATATTCAAACTCTAATTAGTAGCATGCTGAGAAGGATGCAAGCAGTAATTAGAGCTCGAGGTGGGAATACTCGTTACTAACTATGCTCTTATTTCAATCAACTAGTCAGACTAGTATTTGCTTATGCGAGTAGCATTTAAGTTTAAAATAATTATCCTTAATTTTTATAACATTTAGCATTAATTTTTTTTATGATTTCCTGCTAATGAAAACTTAATATTCTTTACTTAAACTGTGAAAAATAAACTATTTTTTCTTATATAATGTATTTTTATGCTTGCGTCAAAATCGAATAGAATGAGTTAAGAAAAAGCTCACTTTTTTATGATAAAATCATAAACAAATAGATGCCACATTTTCTTTAAAGGTTTTAAAAACAAATGATACATTGCATTGTATTACCTATATTTATATTTATAAAAAAGAAACTTAATGGAACTTTACATTGTTCCAAATCACATTATAAAATTCAGGAAACGACAGTGAAATTTATTCCGTTTTTCATATTCTATCTGTTGTTTGCATGAATATCGCCCGTGATATTAAAGAAATAGGAGTTACAGACGTGTTGTAAGTAAAAGGTGACTTTTACGTCAAACTACGTATACGGGGAAATATGATAATGTAACTAACGTTTATAGAGGACGTGCCCCAACGTGAAAGAAAACCTTTAAATATGTATACGTTCCGAGACCGATCATTAAGTCAATTCGAAACAGGATCTGAAATACGTATGTATTAAAATTATCTAGATGAGCGCAAAATGTTTGTAACGCGAAGCAATTTGCGACTATGTTTGCAATTAAAATGCTCTTACCTAAACAAAGCGACTCACCATTAAATATAACTTACGAACGCTAAAACTTAGCACACAAACTAACGTCGAAATAATATGTAATAACGTAATTGTAAACTCTAACGTTAAATGCTACCGCGCTTTAGGACCGATAAAAACGCTGTAAAATACATTGGCGCATAATTGACACTTTCACGTGTTGAATGGCAAACTATTGAAAATAAGTGAATTATATACTAACTAAAGTTCTAAAATTTTTAAATTAAGGAAATGTTTCAAAATTAATTTTATTACAAAATAATATGTAAGACTCTTGTTCCACCAACTCAATTATGAACAATCAGATTCGATATATACAGGTCCCTAGAGGTAATGTTACTTCATTAATTATTTTTAAAGAGGGAAATTTTTTAAATATAATTTGTAACTATAAATAAACTAAATGATAACGACAAATATTTACTACATTTTTTTTTTTTTTTGTGAAAAATGCACCTAATTGATATCTTTTATGTACACAGATGTCATCAACATATTAAAAAACAATTTAACAGCATGTATTATTTAAAAAACAAACAATAGCTAACTTACATGACAAATATTGTTACTTTTAGTGACACGTAATAATATATGCTTGAATACTAAACATTTTGAGAAATGATTTTTGAAATCATTCCAATTGAGTTAATTTTTTTTGTCGCTTCAATTTCAATATGCGAAAAATGCAATAAAATTTAAAAAATTATGTAGGTATGTAGTTTAAAATTTTGCGCATTTGTCGAAGGGGCTTTTAGTCATAAATAACAAATTTACTTTCGAAAAAAAATATTGATCAAAAAAGAATTAAACCCCAAAATAAATTCTCTGCATTGTTTATTTTTATTGCGTTTTTTGCGCAAAGGAAATTTATATCACTGCTTACTTATTGAACAAGTTGTGCAATATGGAAGTCGCGACAGCTCAAATTTTCACTTCAGTTTAATTAGAATAAATTGGTTCGGTTTGCAAATTGTTCATTACCTCGAAACAGTGAGAAATTTTCTACGTTTATGGTAGCGATAAAAATATTTTTTCCTTCAAATATGACTGCAAAAATTTTAAATGGAACATATCGCATCACGTGATAAATGTTTTACACGTCAAATGTCCTGTAAATTGATACTGTAATAAAATAAGCACACTAATGTAAACTTGGGATCTGTCGGTTATATTTTGGTGCAGCTGAAAATATATAAACATGCAAACATGCTAAAAACCATCAAATAACTCACCATTAGCGAAAACTTGGCCACTCGTAATTAAAACAAGAAGGGCTAAGACTAAAACCTCGGGACGGTTGCCTGGGGGCGTCATCGTCAACCTGTATGAAGAAAATACAAAAAATTGACTATAGCAAACCGTGTCGTGCCATTCCTCAGCATCAGTAAAAATTAAAAAATAGTCGCACAACTCTCCACATCATTATCTAAAAACTACGTAAATCACAGGTGGTTTAGAATGTAAATGTTAGTTTAACGCTTATATTTTACTTAAAAAAACGTACATTATTACTAATACACATTTTATTACGAATCGACGATGATAATAACATTTCACTATTACGACACATTATGTATTCAAACAGCAACTTTAGAACACCCATAAAATTGAACTCGAACAGATGAAAAATGTTTTAAGAATTCTTTTATTTTACTTGACTTGAAGTCGTCATAGTAACCGCAAAGATTTATGGTACGTTTCTTTCTATGATTCGAGGTGGAATTAGAACGATCCGAGAGTATATCCATAGTTCGGGACGACCGCTTCGACCGTTGGTTTCATAGTAGTCTCGACGAAAAATATCACAAATTTGTATATTGGCGTATGCACGAACAAAAAAAAAATACGTTTCGAAGTTAAACTATCGACTTTTAAACGTAATCAATGGCTTTCACGTGCGTATACAGTATGTTCGCCGCGATGCGTGCGCCTAGTGATAACGGCGTGACCACTACTGAATCCTGGACGCCCGCCGTCATACACCGCGGCGCCGTGAAACGGTTATTTTGTGCGCCGGCCCGCGCCGTTTTCTAATATGCAGATGCAAAGATTAGCATGTGAAGTACTTGCGATTAGTTCGGTCAGATTCGGTCTCGTTTCCGAGATATTTTATAAAATGTCGCGTTAAAAGAATAAATGAATGAACACAAACGTATAAAGCACGCGAATAAAAGAAAACTGCCTAATTTATAAGCCACTCTTTCAGCGTTTTTGTAATAAATGCATATCGTAAATCTTTTGGATATTATTTCGCATTACTTTTATTGTCATTTCATTCAAAATCCAGTGAAAATATACTTTTACAACACGATATTTTAATTTTTCTTCGTCGATCGAGTTTTTTCCTCAACAAAAATTTTATGCAGAATACAATAAATAATTTGAAATCTCTTGAGATACTTTCGATAGTAACAAAAAACATTCAGGCGTAAAAATTGGTACTATTTGCAATTTGATTTTACGTGTTTTGCGATCGTTCACGTAAAATCGTATGGAATGTTCGGACCAATATTGCTGTATCGATGGATTTTGTATGCGGTAACGCTTTTTTCCCGCTGAAACTAATTTTTATGTCACATCTACTGTGATCGCCAGAAACGAGCAATTAACGTATCGATTTAATAGAAATGTATCAACGCATATTCAACATAGTTCCATAGTTCGCAACATAGTGAATGTAGTGTTTTTATTTTGAAGATAAGTTGTATTAAGCTTGGAAAGATAGTTATTCACAAAATGATTATAAATAACTGGGGTCGAGGTCTTGAACTGAAAGAAAAATGATACAAGAATCTTCGCAATAGATTGAAAAAAAAAAAATCTCTCCGATTAGAAATAAATCAAAACGCTACGAACTCGGAAAACTGGAAAACGACAAGACGCCAATTAGAGATTGGCAGAGATGAACATTTTTTAAAACGTCGTTCGGGGAAATAGATATTCTAAAAGGCAATTACCCAACCACCGCTATACAAAATATTTCATTTAAGTAACTTTTTACGAAAAACCGATTCTTTGGCTGCAGTTTACCCGGCGAACCACAAAAGTAACGAGTAAAGTTTGAAAAGGCATATAAAAAATCAATTGAACCTCGCTTTAATTAGATGCAAAGAAACAATTAATTTGCGAAATTGCATTTGTGAGCTCAACATATTTAATTAACCCAAACTAACCCAAATTCAATTAGCCCAAGTAGTATTTTATTAGTATTTTTTTTGCGCTAGAAATATATACCTATTTTTTTGAATTAATTAATTATTGCATTAAAGATTTTGAAAAACATTCCTTCTTGACATGTTCGTACATACACAGAACATACCTACATGATGTATTAAGTTTGATGGCATAAAATTTATTTGACAAGAAATTACATCAATTGGCTTCGCAGGTTTCCACTCCATTCCCAAAGAGAAATCAGAATTAGGAATCGTCCTATCAACTACTGGAATAATCGTCGATTTTAAAACATTATCTTATCACCGACGATTAACACGATGATCCGAGGCATCACAATCTGTAAATTTAATATCTTCCTCGTCGTTTATGCCTTCTTAATTTATTTCAATCTGTGATTATAAAATACGACAAATTTTCTCTGAATTGCGACGTAATTGCACATTTAAATTTTAGCAGCACAATGGGGAGAAATAGATCAGTGCAGTAAATTCGAACGGCTCTGTTTTATTTGCGTTGAAAAGTTTCGACAGTATAATAATATTTCAACATGGATTACAAAAGTTTAGTTAATCTACCCTACCTACGGTAAACGCTAAAACAAAATAAATGTAATGGAATTTTTCACAGTGAATATTCCGAAAAGTTTTTCACTGCTCAGTTGCATAATACATGCGGGAACTTTTGATTCATGTTCGCGAAATTAAAATTACTTTAACTAAGTAAAATTTATAGTTGCGAAGATGTTTATTAATGTGCAAGTGCCAGGCAAAACGCACTCAATCGGAGTTTATCAAATGGTGGGTTCTCTTATTTCTTTAAGAAATCTGAAGAATTGTCAACTTGCGCAATCCATTAATATTTATAACCGAAAACTCCGAAACATTTTCAACTACGTCCGCACGAAAATATTTTGTATAACTTTCGTCTGAGGATTTATTTTTCATGAAATATTAATTTAAAATTGATTCGATTATTTTTCGTTTATGAAATAATTTTTGTTTTTTTTTTAATATGATAAACGCACAGTTTAGTTATTATTTTTAACACATATTTTCCTTGTCTATTTTAAATCAATTTATATATAAATTAGCACAGGGGAACGAACATGTATGCCCATGGCTTATATCTATCTTTTTAAAATTCCTTCACTACACCACACCATTTTCGCTTTGGCCTTCCCCTTTTTCTGGTCACTATTATCATTTATCACGCGGGTAGATTCCAAGAATCCACAGCATTTAGGCCTATAGGCTCATTATGCACATCATAAAGGATCCATTATAGGAGAATCTGGCTGCCTTCACGAAAGTAAGCATCCTGCTCCAGTTCAGATTCCATAGCTCGTCCGACAAAATAAATAAAAAAACTGACGACCGAAATATGAAAAAACGACGATGGTTACGTTTAACGCTTGCATTTCTGAATAGAATGTATTTCATGATGAAACCCGTTGCATTGAATTTGTCTCATTTTTTCTACAAATACATTTCATCAAAGAAAAGGAAATTGTATATGAGTTGTCAATTCAAAAAATCAGTCCACATTCGGAGTAGCATTTATAATTCTAAACGTAAATTGATTGGGGCTATTAGAAGTAGTTAACATCAACAGGTTATTAAATTATTTATCTGCAGGAGGTCGTGAGCAAGTACTCATCGCAACGTGAGGTCAATTTGATGTACAACAATCATGCAAAACCACCGTAGAATTAACGACTACTTCTCTGTGATATCAAACAAACAGAAGATTATCAGCGCGACAAAGTTGACAGTCCATTGTACATTTATACAAACATTAAATGTTACGATTATGCGTATTAATCATCCATTCAATTAATTAATTTGTAAAGGGTTCACAGCCATATAGATTATTCAGTGTTTGTATTGACGGCAATATATTAATTTAATTGTACTCGAAATATATTTCGTATAATATACAGGAGGTCCCAGGACGTTTACAACAAACAGTCGATATCTCAGAGGCGGCAAGTCTGATTTATTTCAAATTCAGGATGTCTGTTTGAGCCTTAGGGAAGATCATTTCTGTAATATTAAACCTTCATTCCCAATTTCCACATCTCAGCAACAAATATTGAATTACGAAATTTAAATGGAACACTCTGTATATTGTTTCATTTTTCGAAAATACACATTAAAACAAATTCAATAGTACAATTTTGATAACATTTTGGTTAGAAAAGACTCATATCAATATATTCGAAAAGACACCCGTGGAATCAGTTATGTATTACGATAGAAATTGATCGTTGCCATAGTTTTTGATCTTTATATGATATAAATAGTTCATGTGTGAAATGCATATTATTTATTGCTATATTATTACTATTTTATATTATTATCATTATTATTGTTACTGTTTTTTTTTTTTTTTTAATATTTTGTAATATTTGATTAATTGTTTTAGTAAAATTATGCATATTTCTATAGCATTCCTTATTTACGGAAAGAATGGAGCAAATGTAAATAGTTGTATAATTTGTACAATAAACGGTTTTCATATCGTCATAGTCAATAGCTCTAGTTTATAGTTTGTTATGTACATACGGCAAAAACAATGGGAACGATCAATTTCTATCAATATCTATCCTGTATATTAGATCGACGCAGATAAAATTATCGCAAAAAATTTCGTAAAATTGATTCCGAACGTAAAACATTTATGTGTGTAGGTCTGGTATAATGAAAATGTGCACCTAATTAAAAGGGAAGAACGAAATTGAAGCATAAAATTTATTAAAATTCCTTTGGTGTTGTGCTTTGTAAACAAGACCGTGCGGATTCACTACAAGACCAATAAATGGAAACCGCACATCTATACAACCGCGATCAAATATAATTAAACCGTCCGCACTTTAACAATTACATTGGTGTTTCAAGCTAAGATAGGAAGCTAGAAGCAGACGTTC
The DNA here is from genome assembly GCA_018397195.1 of Lethrus apterus. Taxonomy (NCBI): domain Eukaryota; kingdom Metazoa; phylum Arthropoda; class Insecta; order Coleoptera; family Geotrupidae; genus Lethrus; species Lethrus apterus. The sequence continues at coordinate 26,322 of JAFFZR010023559.1, read as the reverse complement.
CCGATAAAGCTATTTATGGGCCAGTATGCAAATTCGCTTGCGGCACAGGTAGATAAAGCGGCGTGTCATTAGTTGAGATCAGAAAGAGCACTCTGCTTACGTATGCCGACTTGTTTTTGGAGAAGTACGTTCCTTTGGCGTTAAATGAAAACACAAGAAAAAACACAATTTCTTTGATTTGAAATTAAACATTTTCCGTCTCGTTTGAAATATTGTTTCGAAATTTAATCTGTTTGCGGCTTGAAGTAATTAATGTTTGCGAAATTTGTGATTCGACGAGTTGTGCAGATAAAAAAGCTGCGAGAAAGTAACTGAAAAGTAAAGACGAAATTTGGTAATGCGTAAAGGACATAAAGGAAAATGAACAAAATAGTACTCGATGATACTGAAGGTGTGAGGATTGAATTTTTGAGGAAAAAGAAGTGTTTTTAGGAAAGATTAGAATAAGGAAGTGATAAAGTGAAAAGTTAGAGAGAGTATTAGGGAACTATAAAAATTTAGAACGGATATAAATGCTATATGGAAAAAATAGTGGGAATACGTCTTGCATATTATTGCAGCAACAAGAAGTTTCGATATTTTTTTTATTAATTAGTTCTTTATTCTCATATGTATTGTGATTGCTTTCTGTTAGTGATTTTTTCATACACTCAATCAGAACATATAAAATTCACAAAAATCGAGAATCGTCTCATAAAAGTTAGATGTTATTTTAGCAAACATCAGGCTCAGATACGACAGATGCAACAACAAACCCGAAGAAATAATAGAAATTCTACTCACATCACTGGTTCCTACTTTTGAGGCTACTGTGTGACAATAGCTATAGAGCTTAAAGTATTACAGTACGGATCGTTTGGCAGTAAGTTTCTGTAACTTTATAGTTAAGCTTAACAAAACGCAAACGTTTCATGTAATCTTGCAATTGTTATGAGATTTCAGGCGTTTTACGGTTATTTTAAAGATTACGTCGAATTTCGTAAATACGATAAAAATCAATTTTTTTGATTACTTCAGTGCAATGAACATAACTGGGATCAACGCAGCGCTCTAGTAAAAACATCTCCATGGAAAATTAAATTGTAAACTTAAAGAGCGGCGCAGAGACTCTTTTCACTTGTTTAACAATTGAACGCGAAACAAGAAAAGCAGTAATTAGCAGTCGAACGCCGAGCATCGGCAAAAATTCTCCGATTTAAGGAATGCGGGGGAGTCGGAAGAGCCATCCAGGCATCCAACTGACATTTGAAAGAGACATTAAAGTAAAATGAGCTAAATCCCGTAAATCTGTGATTGGCATTTGCGGGGTCTTTCATCGAAAAGGTGGACATTATTATTAGAATTGAAATGTCAAAGCCAACTCTTCATTTCAGAATCACTCTTGTACACAGAAATAATGCGACTGACAATCGAGAATTGTAAAAAATTTAAGAGCGCTTTTCTATGTTCCATACTGACGAGTTACGATACAATCTAGTACACTGTGCTTGGTATTCACAACAAAAATTAGAAAAAAAGTATTTCACGCAGTCCTCAGATGTACAATATCTATTGTGCATTTACAATTTTTTCTTCTTTGTGTACATGTTACTTATGTATTGAGTACATCTTTATGTGATTTTCTCAAAGATATTTGCAGGCGAAGGTACGTACATACGTACATAAATTAAGTTTCATTGATCATAACTCTCAATAAACGAGATAAAATATTGCCATGGACTATTGGACCAGAAGTTGTCGCAGTCTTAAGAGTTTCGAGATGATATATAGACTTACGAATATTTGATATGATAAATTTTAACCCTGAAGTAAATATATATTTTTTCGCAATGAGCTTCCGACTTTGATTTTCGTGTATTAAGAAACATTGTGTATTACGTAGTGTTAATTAAGAATAAATTTCATTTAAATATTTTTTTATACAATTAGGCGTCCGTAGAAAAATGAACGGTAAACATAATTAAACGGGCTCCATATATTTATGCAAAATAAGGCCATTTATACTCGCTTGCCACTCTGAATTGGTAATTGAATTTAGCTACCTGTATCTTCACTCAATATGCAAATTATTCGTTCTAAAGTACCGAAGAGTTATATCCACGCCATAATTTGCAAAATAAGCCCAATTTATGCATTAATGAATATGACGCAGCGCCCACTTTCGGCTCATATCGGTGTAAACAGCTGAATCATAAAATTAAAATTACCTATTAATGAAACTATTTATGACAGGACAATAATTTGCCGCAATAAATAAACAAGGTATGTAAATGTTCCCGCGCTGCGATAATTATATGACAATTCATAAATAAAACTGGAGATAATTTGCAAAGGGATGTTTTAACCTATCAGTAGACAATTTCAAGATCATTGTGCATCAATTGACGTTAAGTATTTAAAAAAAATAAATAAATAAACATAAACAAAAATATGATGACTATTATTCCTTAGGATAAAAATGTTAAAATATTTTTCGGTTTCATAATACATAATATTTTATGCTTAATACATAAAGTTAAGAAAAATAACTTTAATAGTGTTAGTAATATAACAATATTTTTTTAATGTCAACTATTTTTTACAGTTCCCGTAAAACTCCGCACTTACCTCAGAAAACTATTTTGATTTTTTTTGTTGAAGAGCAGCATTACATTCTTACCCAAGTTTCGTTCGTATTTATTAGATACATTTCTAGTTATTTTATGTATTTCTTTTTTTGGTGATAATATAAAATAATCAACCTGTTATGCAGGATAAAGATTTTAATTTAAAATTGCTTAAAGAAATTCGTTTTCTCTCGATTGAATGGCGGAATCAATTCCTCTAGTACCCCACATTGGCGCCTTACGTTCGAAACTGTTCTCCTCGCTATCTTAATAAACTAATTAACTAATTTGTAGGTAATTCCACCCGAAGAGGAATACTTCATAACTCGATGTAATACAGAAATTTATGTAATTAGGAAGTAACGTATTCGAGAAAATTAATTAAACGTTTTCTACGCAGCCAAATATAAATTTAAGCCTGACTGATTTCGCATGTTTGCTCCTGATAAATGTTTATATATTACATTAAACACGAAATGGGCGGACTTCCCATTTACGAACCAGACAAATTCAATAGCTTTTACTATATGAGGTTGATATTTAAGCTGCGAGTTTAAGCTTCACGTCGATACAACTAACCGTGTACGTCCGACGTTTCCAGATCACTAATGTAAGTTTGTGTACGGAGGTTAATATTTATCTTGCCCGAATAACCAAAGTTAAGTGGAACGCCGGCTATAACGTAAAAGTCAGATTTATCCACGTAGATCAAGCATACGTAGGATTGACGACGAGAAATTCAAAGAAAATACAGAAACAATGATGCATACTCGAATTCTAGTATGTGTGTGTGTTTGGAATTAAAAGTCTGAAGCACATATACAACGCGGTGTATTACTCAGAGGAACATGAAATATATTCGTTATGTATAATTGACGGAGACTCTCACGAAATCAAAAGCCTATTCATGCCGCATTAAACTTAAAATATGTTTTTTGTTACTTCTGTCTCCGCTTCTAATTGCAATAGTTTATACATGTGGCTTGAATGGATTCTAGATTGCACCGGAACCATGTGCTATTATGCGAAACCACTTGAATTACAACCGCAATTTGCGCGTAAATATGTATTGCAAACAAAACCATGGGCAAGTAGTAAATTCAACGCGTGGACCTATCTGGCATATAGGTATGTTTTGTGTGTTTAATTTAAATATCAATTTAATTGTATACGGATGAGGAGGAATTACATTTTATATATGCTATAAATAAATAAAACGTTAGACAAAAGGCGAATGGCATCCAATAAAAGTGAAAGTGTTGCTAGGAATTTTGTTAGGTCGCCTCTATGAAACAAATAAAAGGCGTTCTCTGTAAAGTTTCAATAACGTAGCGAAGGATGTTAAGCGTTCTTGTAACTGGATATTTTGTCAAAGATATCACAACACCAAAGACGCAATATCCACTACGGGATATCGGATTTACTAGAGAAGAACACAATTTGTTAGGGACAAGGTACGGCCCAAGTCTTGCGTACAACAAAACTATACAGATTTTTTCTCCTTGATTCTTAATTGATGTGTTTGATGCACTTTTGCGGACAGATTTCGAATAAAATTAAATTACTTACTACATAAATGAAATATATGTAGTTGTAAAGGCACGATTTATGAAAATTTTAAATAATTTGTTTGTCGAAAAGTATAATTAGGTATGTTATGTTTTAAAATTGCTTGTGCTTTTAGGACAAACATTAATATGATAATCAATTTTCATAAGTGATTATAATACCAACACCGAAAATATGCATGCAATACAGCCGCACATGGGTTCCTAATGCGTGCATGCAAACAATTACAATGGATCTACCTCGCAATAACGAATTCTCTGTGACATAAATTCTAATTTCCGATGTGGTATTAGAACAGACGTAAATTCCCGTTTGGTTTTCTTGAAACACGCTCTCCGCGCGAACGCTTTTAACAGCAACCGAAAGTTCATGCATGTGAAATGTATCATAAGCCGGTGGAAATAAATCATCTCGCGAGATCGGTAATAATATTATTAACATCATAATTCATGTTTGTGGAATGTCGTTCCGGAATTCAGTGCAAATAACATAAATTTACTTTTAAAACGTGTAATCGCAACAAAACGTAAACGTTTCGAAAAAAACTGACACATGAAAGTAATCTTATATGATTTTCACGCTTGCGAAAATATCACATGAAACCTCAAAAGACTGGAGAATAGCAAGAGAAGTATCCCACGCCCGGAATACAGAAAGCCTCGTTGTGACCACGCCAAAATACAGACCAAATGTTGGTACGTGTCTATCAACCAGGTTCCGGTGGCGTCGATAAAGATTCGCCACCACTTTAGTTTATTACACGGCGAGGTTAAAATTCTTCGACCGGCGCCGGCGTGACGTGTTCAGTATAACGCGGTGCGTTATTAAACCTCAAAGGACATAAAACGATTGGTCTCAGGAAAAAATACAAGGTATAAATATCAAAAGGTATTTTAACATACAGGAGGACAAATAATAAAGAAAGAAAGCTCCCCTGCCAGAATGAGGCAAAAAACTCAGTGACTTTTAAACTAATTATTTGATTTCGATATAATAAATATAATTTAAAAAAATACAATTTTTGTTACAACTGAAAACTTCTTACAGTTTTAATAGTTTTAATCAGTAAATCTACATTGCGATTAAATCGACGTTAATATAACGTTTCATTAGGTCTGTTTGGTATCCTGAACTGGTGCAGGAAAGTGTACACTACAAGGTGCAAGAGGTGTAAGAAGTGTAGCTCCACTTTAGTAATTTTTAACTGAACATAACAAACGACTTTAGTGCAATGTGACCCGTCAGCTATCAACTTGGTTTGTTCATAGTAAAATAATATTATTTATTGTATGAATTAATAAATATAAGAATAAATCAAGACAAAATTTGTGTTATTGACGAGTTTTTTTTTTGCATTATACTACAGTTGCTTTTTCAGATAAAGGTTTTTCCAAATAAAGGTTTTAAAATTCGTGTTTTAAATTCAATTTCACTGTACAATGAACGATTTCCTCAAAATAATTCGGAATGCAGTTTCTTTTATTTCCAGCTAAAATCGTAAATGACCACACAAATCGTAATGCGCATGACTGCACTTCTTACACAACCTCGCGAGCAGGTGTTAGAAGTGTACACCGGTGTACACTTATTTGCACGTACCAAACAAATTTGGTGTAATGCACTAGTTACACTACAGTATAACAAACGCATAACCCCATAAATGTGTACACCAGTTCAGGATACCAAACAGACCTATTATAAAGAGAATATACGAGACAAATTCAATACAGTAATTTATGATCGAAGCTGGCTGCATTGATTCGGTTTAATATATCTGTTTGCACAAACGCGCCGAGAGAAATATACAGTCGCATAAAGTCGGATCGGTATATTAAATTTCCAAGAAGAAGTTTTCTCCTATACATCTTCGAATATGATTTAAATTTACGTTTTTTAAAATCAGTTATAATATTAAATAAATTTCAAGAACGCCTTTGTCTTTGTTTCGTGAAGCGATTTTTATTTTTAACATTTATTTGGATAACCCCACCTTCTTTTATTATATTAACCTACACTAAAACGAAAGTTAAACATCTGTCTTTGTAGTATAAACTTGTTTAACTTTCTTGGTTATTAAACACATCTCTGAGTGTTAAATGATTTTTGTGACTTCATACTCAAAATGCAAAAATTTAGTTTTGAAAAATATTGCGAATACTTGTGATTCCTTAATTCTGTGCAATTTTGCATTTGTTTTACATGAAAATATATTACTCCCAAGTGTTTATTTTTGGATAAAATCCTGACATAAAAGGAACGAGTAGATTTACAATGAAGCTTTGTTTTGTAATCAGAATAGGTTTTAAATGAATGGTTAAATTTAAGTTCTGCATCCTACGCGATACAGTATACTTCTATTTTAATATTACTTATTTTGTGCTATTTTCCTATAATGCACACTAAGCTATTTTTTAATTTTTATTATTTTGTTTCTTTTCTTATCTTGTAATTTTTGTTACGCTGTTTCTCGATATACGCAGCCCCACGCGTCATTTTTGACGCAGTTGATGCCCCGTCTCTTCTATAATGTCGTGGCTTCATTGTTATTCTTTAAAATAAACTTTTCAATTAAAAATCCACTCGATTATACGGGAGAACTGTCCAATAAACAATTTTTACTTTAAAGCTGTAGGTTTGTGTGGGTTGCGGTGTGGAATATCAGGCACGCAACATCAGGAAACTTAATTTCTTTCATAGACCGGGTGAGTACATTACGTGACGCATGCAGCTTTTTATTATTTCTTACATATCATTAACATGCCATACGTAGTATTAATGTCCCTACAACGAGTTCACCTGCTCGACGAGACGGTAATCACCCAATGCTTATTTTATCCTAATGAGATTTTATTATTTTCCAAGTATATCGATAACACGGATTATAGGTGAAAAAGAGTACAATTTCTAACATGAATAGTTTATCAAACGACGAAAATGTCGACGTTGGTTAGTTACTAAAATACATTCCGTCATTATCGGTGTTTAGTGTCCCTTTTCTTACATAAAAATTTGTCGCTTATTTCCTAGTTCCTTCCCAGAGAGCACGAAAAACAAAATTCAACAAACTTTGCAGTTTGGCGCTCTGAATCGTTTCTATGTATTGGTAGTATGTAACACTAGACTCTACTTTGAAATAAATTCATTGCAGTGTTTTTCAGTTTGAAATGTATTTGAAAAAAAACCGAATAAATATTGTTCCATACTACGAAAGGCATAATTTCCGAAGCAAATGGTTTCATAAAAAAGTTTCTGCACGTAGCCATGTGCATACTGTTAAGAAGTAATATGGAAACTATCGTGAACTGTAATCTCTTAAATAAAGCCTCGGTTACTCTAAGTGTTTTTCGCAATAAACAGTCTCCGCAGACTGCAGCACGGAAACAAAATCTCCCCCTCACGTCAAATCTTTAAATAATAAATTCTTATGTACATTAAGGAAGTCTGTAACATTTATTTTTTACGATACCGCTGTCGTCGTATTATGAATACGAAAGACGTACAATAAACGTAAAAATGTGTATTTCTAAGTTGATAAATCAAAGCTCGAGATGAAAAAGCATGTTTATGCCGTGAAGGTGTTCGTAATTGGATTCAACGAATCGTCCCCGTGCATCAAACACAAACTCGGCAAAACTTATTTCAGTCTTTAAGAGCGAAGCCATAAAAAAGTTTTTTGTGAAAACTATTCATAAAAGAAATATTTTAATAAACAAAAACTGTATTTATGAATATTCGGATAAGAAATAGTTGTCTTTATCTAGATTCTAGATAAAGGCAAATATGTTCCAGAATCTAGAACATATTTGTTCGCATCAATTTATCGTATTATACAGACAGTGTCATAAAATGGCTGTTAATATTTGCAAAACATTATTGTAAAAAAAAAAATAAATTCAAAAAGTAACATGAGAAGATTTGGAAATAAAGGCAGTTGTTGAGGCAATGTTCAGTGTAGAAAGTACAAGTAGCGTTGAGGAGGTCTTTAAAGACAAATTGCATTTCTTAAAGACAAATTACATTTCTCAACCGTGTTCATCAGCAAAACAAAAGAACTAAAGGGACACAACCTAATGTAAATCGAAATAAGCATTACTTTTCATAATTACCCTAAGGATGTTATATCATGGCAGGTTAAGAATAACTATGCAATTATGCTAGTAAATTACTTATGCGGTATACATTATTTGGAACTACACATAAACCTTGAATATATTGATCTGGGTGTAATTATATTCGTGTTCTTCATCAATTCATCAATTAGAATAATTAGCCCGGACTTAACACGATACACTCTAGTACAAATAACACTCGTCCAACATTCCTCGAATAATTACACTTTTTGTTACATCTGATGTCATCTAAATCCTTCGGTAATATTCATCGTTAGTGCGGACTGGCGTCGCTAGTTCGAGACACACTCGAATTACTCGAAACAGCGGACAGCATGAAACAAACTTAGATTTTGAAATGTTTCCCCCAGCGCCTCGCATCACGGCACAGTTTGAAAAGACCATTCTGTGTTCACTGTCGATTCTAACTTTTGATGTGTATTGGCTCGAAACATCATGGACAGCCCCGTTAAATTTATCCCGTCTCTGTAGGGATATTCTATAAATAAGTTAACTTTTTGTTTTGCAAAAATTGTTTTAGTTTGTGCCGTTTTCTGCCTCTTGTATTTCGATGCCATTATTATCTTTGAATAGTTGAACTGAATGACTTTTCCTAAGATAAATTGAATAAATAAACATGTCTCGGTGGAATTGTAAGAAACATAAACAAACTAGAGTAGAAGTGTCACGATGTAAAGTTGTTTATTTTCAAAAAACTTGCAATATTATATTTTGTATTCGCTTTTCATCTAGTTTTGCTTGAAGAAGATTTTTCATGTACATCCACTATACCGATACCCAAAATCATTTTTTTTTTTTTTAATTTTCAAGTCGTATATCATCTTTGTTCATTCCTTTAGCTATTTCCTCCACATTTCCTTCATCGTGTGTTTCAAATTTCTAACTGACTATATTATTGCTACATACGGCAGAATGGAATCTGGCAGCTCAAAACTTATACATCTTCGTAACATGATTCAGTCCGCAGTGCAGTGTAAAAACTTATTTCTTAAGCGACATAATTAGTATATTTGAATTTGAATTGAAGTTTTGTGGACAGAACTTATGTGGTATTTGTCATCATATTGGACGAAGCGGATAATCGCCTACATAGATTTCTTTAGGACAAGAAAGATAACATGGACTTCTTAGTAAAAAGAAACAATGGCCGGACAGAAATATTAGTATACAGGCAAATCGTCATCACCATCAACTTCTTCGAATAAAAACAAGTTCAAGTAAGCTTTTGAATATTACAAAAAAAAAACACGAAAAATTGACAATTAACAATTGATTGCTCAGAAATTGCATAATTTTTTCCTTGATAATTTACACATTAACACTTTCATTTTCGAATGCGCATAAACTGTTTGCTTAACATTCCATATGTGGTGAATTTACAGCGTGCGCCTTTAAATCAGAGCATTTGTGTTGCAGTGCCGAATGAGCAATAAACATAGTTTACGGGAAGCAGACAGCAGAGAGAAGGTATATATTATAATAAACTGGGCTATAATATGCGTACATGTACATAAACCAGTATTTAGAATTTACGTCTATTGTATTGTGTTGACGCATTTACTGAATAACTTAATTATTAATGTAACAATAACGAGATGAAAACAACATGTAGTGTATTATATGCACTACGTAAACAATAAATTCTATTAAATGAAATATAACCGATTTTCTAGGCTCCATAGTAAATACACCAAAATTAAAACCATCAACAGATTTTTTTTACAATGAATCCGAAATATCTGTCTTCGTTTCGTCTTTTAGAAATCAGAAAGTTTTTTGGAATAAGTGCTTTAATAAGAATGTGTCCTTAATACTTATAAAGAAAAACGATCTAATATGTACCAATCAAATCCCAACATTTATGTCGAACTCAAATGATGACTTCGAAATAAGAATAAACACCTCGGTAAAACAAGAGATAACGCGATACTCCTTTGTACCGTCAATCAATCAAAACAGATTCAATTTATTTGCGGTTTATATTTGAGAAATCAGTCAGCTGCTTCGCGTCGAATGAGAGATAAACTCGCACAATGAAACCACTTGAGCGACGATGCCTACAAGTAACTTCAATCCGATTCGTATCTCTTCCGTGTCGCAAATCCGTGAATTGCGAATGCAACGACACTTGATTGTCTCCGGTGAATCGCCGTCCGTATGCGCCTCCCCGCGAATGTCTGCTGTCAAACGCTTATGAATGGAAGAATGTGGGCAAAGTGCAAATTGGAAACGTATGCGAAGAGGAAATGTTCACTAATTGAAACTTCGAAAAACAAACGTTTCAAAAGGGTGCGCAAGGATAACGTACGATTGTTTAGGCCCACTTGTCCATATTAATTAATTAAACGCCGACAAAGGCGACATGAAAAGGCAGATAAAACAAACAACGCTTTACAAAACAAGCTGAAAATAGTGAACGAAAATACATAACGCCGTTATACTTCAAAATTATTCCAATTCCAGATATTATCTAAAATAGCCTATGGTATATAAAAACAAAACATATTTATCTTGTAGGTGTTGAATGAGGTAAGCTGATGAGGATTAAAATCAGAAACCGTCAATACGTTAATTTAATTAGTAGCATTATGAATGAAGTATTTATTTATATTTACGTTTAACTATATATTTCCATAAACGTCACAATTTTCATACATACCATATTTTTAAAATTAAATTTGAAAAATTTTCAAATCTACCAAAGATTAATGTGCCAAGTATTCAGTGTACAAAGTATGCAAATTTGACGCACCATTTGTTTTATGTATGCATTTAGCAAACACACGCGTTAACCCTTTATTTACTTCGTTATAATTCTGTTGCTGTGGAACAAACGTATGCACAAATAGTCTAAAGTTGAAGGCGATTATTTCGTACATGGTACTTTACAACAACACCGTATCCATAATGCAAAACGTTAATATATCTGTCGTGTGTGCATTTCCCTTGATTACAAAATAATTGTATTCATTACTAACGTTTGTGTTTAATTTAGTAACTTCCTACAAATATAATTTCCAACTATTATAAATTATACTTAATATTTATTTTAAAAAATAAATTGACTAATTAATCTAACTCTATAAAAGCAGAGGATAATTTATTCAGTAGCAATATCCAGGATATACTTTGTTTACACAATGCAAATGTGTGTTCAAATGATTACATTTGCATGAACCTGGCGATGATCCAAAATAAAAGTGTCACCAAAAGTGTATTTTAAAAAGCAAACAGCTTGAATGCAGAATAAGTTGGTTATAAATTGTCATAAAATCAATTTCGAACATTTTGCGTTCATATCGACATTACTACGACAATTAGCTTCTACATTAAGAAAAAAATGTTTGAAAACTATTTTCTAATAACGACAAGTAATGTTTCAACAAAAACTAACTTTTTTAGACGAAAGCATATTATACGACTTGAGAAATGCGGAAAGGACTTGGAAAGGACGGACGGTGAGATTGGACATAAATCAATCGATCAGAGCATAACTTTATGCCAAGTACTCTTTTTTATTATTAAACAATAACGAACAACTATGAAATTAATTCGTAGAAAATATTAATATCCAAATCTGTTTTCGCAGTGCAGAGTACAGAAAGCACGCCGCTACTAAAAGCAGTAAAATTCTAGTTAAAGAACGATCATAAAATTATAAAATTAAAATAGCATCTCGGAAACATTTTAATAAAAATTTTATATCACGGTCGTCGTCGTAAATGTCAAATGAACGAATTATGAAAAATCAAAACGGGCATAACAGAATGGCAGTAAAGGTTTTCTTTATGGCCGTACGACCGCCAACGCAGCAACAATTCCGGCTATCGACCGCTCTCTCATAAAATATAATTTCATTTCGGCTTTGCAGTTTTCCAAAAACCTTTCCGGATAATCTGTCTCTAGTACCGGTGAAGTTTTTACGTCGTGTTCTACGGCGCCAGGACGACGTAAAAATCGATACATAAACGTAACGTTTAATGTTTCACACATTCTGCCGCATGAAAAACGAATACAGATGAAATCAATTACGAATATAAAATTATTTAAGTGACAAAACCCCGCAGCACAATTCAGTTACAGTTTAAACCATTAACGCACACTGTGATTTACGTTGCACAATATGCAATAGAAAAAAGCATCACAAGTTTATATGTGAAAAATAGGTTGAAAATGAAAAACGGAAAAGATAATTTATTTTTTAATAAAATTTCCATCAATTACCTGTTGCCAAATTCTACTGTTATATGTAACGTTTTGTTTGCCTGGTAAATTATCTTTGCTTCTTTTCTGCCGTATTCTTCCATTATTACAGAAAATGTTTTTTACACACTTACACAAATTTTCCCTGCTTTATCTACATTTCACGTCAAATTCTTTTTTTAACACTTTTTTTTTTTCGAAATTCTCTTTCTATCCATCTACCTTTACTACCAAATTCCTCCACTTTTGCAGAAAATATTTTCTTTTCAACCAAAATAATATTAACTTTATTTCAGGGTCTCAAATTCATAATCATTTTTTTTTTTTTCAAGTTGGTTCGAGCTGCATTCGCTCGAACCAACTTGTATATCGCTTTCGCTTTCGCTTTAATGTAAATAAAATAAACGTCATTCGTATTTTGAAGGGAAAATAGTTTACATTTTTCACGCATGTAATAATAAATGAATATTGCAATTATTTTCTCGTGGAATGCGAATCAGAGAACATTACATATCTCTTAAAGTAAACTAACTGTATAATAATTAAACATATAATTTGAAAATCTTCCCTCGTATCAACTAAACGTTTATCATTTGTATTTTTTTTTTTTTTTTGAGTAAATTTCATGTTGGTTGCGTTCAAACAAGGCCTTTTCAAAACATTTCAACTTCAAAAACTAAAACGTTTTAAATTCGACGCCGATTTTTCCCTTATTTATTTTAAGCGGCGCTCGACGGCGTAAAACTTTGAGGGTTCACCGAGATTAACAGTTTGTGCATTGTTTCCCGATTGTAAGTCATCGAAAATAAGACTGAAGTTTACGAAGCGAAACTTACCGATTGTGACGTCGCCCCTTTACGCTGAAGATAATGAAGCCTGAAAAAATAAAAACGATTTAAAATTTTAGTGATGTCATAATGTCTACGTTTTTTTAAATAGTGAAACGAAATCTAATCATTCGAATTGCTGTTGATTACGATTTTATTTTTCGATATTTAAAATCATAGCCGTTTTCGGTCGGTGGTCACGTACGATTCTCATTGCCTCACGTATATGTTGCCCATATTGTGAAGTTACTGAAGTTATTGCGGTTATATTGTAGGCCGTTGGCGGCGAAACCGGTGGAAAGTACAATATAGAAAATATATGCAATGTTTTTAAAACGCCGACGGTTTCACCTTAAGCTTATTTCGTTCGCACACCTACCCTCATTTCGAATGTACAGAAGGCAGACAGCTATTTTCTCACAAAGCGTGTCAAGAAAGAATAATAAGCTTTCAACACAACCGACGTTCATTTTTCTTACGAAGTATGATCAAATACGTACTTATTATTCTGCACCGTTGCAGTTGGTTAATATTAATTAAATTTCGAGAAAATATTCAACGGAAGAACTTCGAAATATAAATTATCTCGTATTTAAAAAAAAAAATGATGTACAGAAATAACTTTTTATTTTTAGCGGACATGACTTTACTCACAAAATGTATATTTTGTAGAGCAAAACTGCATTAATGTGACACATATGGTCAAATGACGCTTTTAATGATAATAAATCGTAATTACAAATCACATTTTGAACATGTAATTATTTTATATTTCAAGTAAAGTGGCTTGGATGATCATTAATATTAATTTATCGTTGCTATAAATTTTACACGAATTGACAAAAAAAAATACTGGCACACATAAATGCAGTTATAATTAAAACTTTGCATTTACTCAAATATTTACTGGTAATTTGATGAAAATGATTCAACACGTTCTGTTTTGTTAGAAAAAACGGTAAGGTTCCGGATAACACTAAACTTGAAACCGATAATAGAATAAAAGATTCAAAGAAACATTAATGTAATGGATGACAGAGGTTGTAAATACACGACACAAACTGTGTAGAATATTCTGGCCATGTTTAACTCGTTTCGAAAAAGAAACGTTTTGGAATTCACGGAATTACGATTTAAAAAACTTAATTACTTAGTACACTACAATCAGCAATCGTAAAATAAACATAAATCCCTTCTATATGTTTCTATTTGTTGAAAAACGTCAAAGCTTGTAAAATTGTATTAAAAGTCTCACGTACACAGACGCCGTTATTGTTTTTCACCAAAGTTGATTTACTAAACCAGGTCATTTTCCAAAATTAAACACTCGTATCCGTGAAAATTTTCGTAACGTAATCGGAGACAACGGTTCGTTTTGCAAATTGCGTCACTGAATATAAAAACAGACGCTGTAAGGAAACACGTATTTGAGCGCAGCTTGCGAATGTTGTTAAAACACTCTGATCTTGTAGAACAATACCTTAGACGGAACGGGGCTTTTAGCTCTCTCACAACCAAATAATAATAAAGAGCCTGTTAATGTTTACATTAGTATGTGGAATGAAGATACTTCTATATCTCGAATAATTTCTTTCCTCGTGCCATATTCCGTTTTATGCTTTTACTCATTACTGGACGTAAAATGTACATCATGCGCGATAATGTGCCATTGAGCAAATAAAATATAAATAATATAATATAAAATATTATTTTATTTTAGATGTTAATTCATAAATAATTAAAATGTAAATACCTATGTTTGTTGGAATAAAACATTTGAATCATCAATTATTCGCAGCAAAATTCGCAGATGGCTTGAAAATTGAATATTCTACTGAAATAAATTTTTTTTTATTTATTAGTCATCGCTTCGTATTTTTATGATGATCCTAATGCAAAGCAGATCTGCTATATGTTTAACACATCTAAATTCTATTAACTTAGCAAATAGGTCGACCCATAAATTAATTAACAATATCTAAATACGTCTTAATAGGTCTTAATATAAACTAATCACTATACAAGGTATGTTCGAGTAGTTTTAATGCACCTTCGCACGTCGAACAATAAGAACGTAATGGATTTGTTGTGTGTTTGCAAACTATCACGTCCGCCGAGACCGTCCGCATTAATATGCAGTATTTCTCTCGGTAAGCAAAGTTATAAAACGATGACCTTCCGGAGAGTGGTGTCTGCGCGAGGACGTCCCAGGACGAACTTTTATCTTCATAGTTCGCTTCCTAGCGATGCATATCTGTACTATCGGTTCAGCTTATGGATGACGTTAAGTGGTGCTAAACTAGGCTTTAAATATAAACCTGGGTTACGTTACGGGAAGTTAGAATGAAGTCGTGCCAAATCGACTCTGAAACGCACACACGTAGAGAAGTAATTTGATCTCTGACTGGCGCATTTTTCAAAATTATGAATCAACTTCGAAACAATGTGAAAAGGTTGTTTTAATTATTTATGAAAGTAAATGCAAAAACTGTCATGGTTCCTAATACGAAATTATCAGCAATCAAATTCGAACATTTAAATTAAACAAAGT
Source organism: Lethrus apterus (assembly GCA_018397195.1). Classification (NCBI taxonomy): domain Eukaryota; kingdom Metazoa; phylum Arthropoda; class Insecta; order Coleoptera; family Geotrupidae; genus Lethrus; species Lethrus apterus. The sequence goes on along the minus strand of JAFFZR010023559.1, from coordinate 10,436 downwards.
CTGTAAAAAGATAATAATGAAAAAAGTTTAATATCTTGAACAAATTTCGCGGACGATAAGTAAAACAGAAGCAATATTCTTATGAATTTATATGGAAACTTGCAAAGTCGAGCAGGAGCAAAATAATTAACCGCTTTATATTAAAATTACTTTTTAATCCGAAGTCATAAATAAAAGATTGTATTCAAATAAACGTGAAATTCAATTATTCTAGATGAGAACGAGTTTTATAACTCTTGGTTTCTGTTGCAGTTTCGTGCGCCTGCTTACCTACGTATAAGATGAAATTGTATTACGAAAGCACAAACAAGGGAAAAACTGTATTTCGAACGTTGAAAGTGCCAATTTATTATTGCACACTAATCGATAGTGTATCGCGTCAAAGGAATAGTTCATTTTCTTTTTACTTTAGAAAAAATGTAAAAAAATATCCATTCATTATTTAGTAACGATGCTTTTTATTGCAATCCGAGGCGAATTTTTAGAAAATAATATTTCTTTACAATAGACTAAATTAAAAATTTGACTCACTATCTATGTGTAATATGGAGCACGTCTCGCTTTACCTTTGGGAGCCGTAAACTCCGTAGCTAAGCCCCCGTCCCAGATTAACGAACCTTACACATTACATAATTCATCCCCTTATTGTCACCTTTCACCTAAGTCATTTAATCAACTGATAAAGATTTACATGCCCCCTCACGTAATCAGTCTACAGGTTAAAACGATCTCACATCAGTTCCCTAGGCCTGAACTTCGATAACTTTGAGTAATTTGAAAGCTTATCATTTGAAAAGGATGGATCCGAACTTTACAGTAAGTTAGTTACATTTACACATTTATTCGATACATATTGCATTGTCTTAGTCTTAACAGTGAATATTTACCACTATACAAAACGATACGTTCGATCAGATCGATAAAATATTTGAAAATTATAAATTTTCGTAGCGTCGAAGCGATCAATGTTATCGTAAACTACAACGGATACATCTTAGCGGCAAGTATAAACGAAAACGTAGCATTACTCCGGACGCGCAGAAAAATTTATCACCGAACAAAATCGACTTGTTTGAATAAACAATCAATAAACCCATCGACTTTATTCTAAAATGACGCAATCTTTAGATTTACGGCCAATTGGTTTGAAATATTGCCTGACTGCGATTCCTCCTGGCTGTTTATTCTCCATCGCAAGATTACAACAACGTGTCGATTAAAAGTTCATATTGGCTTTGAAACGTTACGTACATTATTATATTATACTTTGCAACTTTTGATTTTGATCGTTTTATCAACAGTGTTCACTTATTGACAAAACGATTTTAATACATACACGAGATTTCTGTAGGAGACTTACTTCACCAGCAAGGCAAATATTATTTTATATCTAATACATATACATATGAGAATTCAGAGATAAAAAAAGGCACCGTAGATTTAGTCATACCGAAAATCGATCATATAATTTGAAACGTATTTATTATAAATAAAAGTATAATTGTTCTTACAACGCTCCTTCCGATATAAAGCCACCAAATACGAAGCAGTTAATAATGAGTCGCAAACTATTATTATATATACGTGAAGATTATTGCACTTATCGAGACAATCTTTGTTAACTCCCAAGTTCTAAGTTATTTCACCGAACTTGTAATTGGATTCTGCAATGCGGAAATTTCTAAAATGCTTTTGAAGATCGATTTATCGAGTTACGATATTTTGCGGTTTCGGTAAACAGAATTCTTCCTACGAAAACTTATTAACGAAATTTGCGTCGTAATTAGTTTCGATCTTTAATTACCTGAGCGCCACGAACGCCAAAAAGTGGGATAGTAACGTGTATTATATTATTATGATACAGTTTATTCGGTTTATTCTTTTAGTTCCCGTGGAAATCGTCGCGAACTGATTCAAACTAGATTGCGTCATTTATTCAAATCCTAAAAGTAGATATTTAAAAATATCTAGGAATCGATATGTAACACCGAAACACTTTTAAATTGCCGATTATGAGCTGTCCTTTTCGTTTAAATGTTTTATTTGTTCACTTCATCGACTCATTTGATAAAATGAGATGAAATTTAAAAAATGGAATGAGGGAAAATGTAGGCGAGACTTTGTGAAGTTTTAAAATATTGCAATTTAATTTTCGCCTCAGATAATAATGTAACAAACTGATGTGCAACACCACCTATCGGTGGGAGTCGCAACATCAAGAGTCGTCCGCTACTTGAACGGTGTAAACTGTAACTCGAATAACTATGCTATTACAAAAGAAACAGTCCCGTCAATGCGCAGACTCTTACAGTTAAGCTGTGATCCAAAATTAAATTTGAAAACACACGCTCGACATTGCATCAAACGCTCACCTCCGCAGACTAACATTAGTTTCTGGGCGATTAACACGTCGTCAGTACGGCTGCTGTGAGCGATCAATGCAAATCGAACCTGTGGTTTTGTCGCCATAACGGCAGTTCGTGTAACAAACTGATGTGCAACACCACCTATCGGTGGGAGTCGCAACATCAAGAGTCGTAATAGCATAGTTATTCGAGTTACAGTTTACACCGTTCAAGTAGCGGACGACTCTTGATGTTGCGACTCCCACCGATAGGTGGTGTGACAAAACCACAGGTTCGATTTGCATTGATCGCTCACAGCAGCCGTACTGACGACGTGTTAATCGCCCAGAAACTAACGTTAGTCTGCGGAGGTGAGCGTTTGATGCAATGTCGAGCGTGTGTTTTCAAATTTAATTTTGGATCACAGCTTAACTGTAAGAGTCTGCGCATTGACGGGACTGTTTCTTTTGTAATAGCAGAGTTATTCGAGTTACAGTTTACACCGTTCAAGTAGCGGACGACTCTTGATGTCGCGACTCCCACCGATAGGTGGTGTTGCACATCAGTTTGTTACACGAACTGCCGTTTTGGCGACAAAACCACAGGTTCGATTTGCATTGATCGCTCACAGCAGCCGTATGACGACGGGTTAATCGCCCAAAAACTAACGTTAGTCCGCGGAGGTGAGCGTTTGATGCAATGTCGAGCGTGTGTTTTCAAATTCAGATAATAATGATTATAATTCCAAATGGAACAACTATTTATTTTAAACTGCCAGTAATATACATACACTCTCTTTAGAAATAAATTAATGAATAAATACGAGTTGATTATTATTGAACTCTAAAATTACATGCACGGATGTTGGCTGCATTTTAAAACAAATATTTCGACATGTAGACAATTATCAAAAAATCATTTGCAGCACAAACATTATATTTATAAACAAATTATAAGCAAACAGTTTGTAAAACCTCGTAAATTCGAAAATAAAAATGTGCATTATTTTGCTGTTGCATTCATTGGTTCGATAATATCTAACATACACAATATGCGTTTCGCAGTAATAATAAAATATACAGTGCGAGTGTAAAGTAAGGAATAAAATTCGTTAAATTTTTATCCCTCCTCGGACCGGTCAATTTTTATTTTAAATCCCCATCTTTTAGCATAAATCATATCTTTCTATCCCAACCAGTGGCGGCGTAACGGGGGGCAACTCGAAAAATTTAAATGGCAACTGGGGTCAAATGTTATATTTTCGGAAAGATCGTTTCATCCTTTAGCAGTGAAACAATTTTTTAAATCGGTCGAGTAAAATAAGAAAAAAATTTTTTTTCAATATTCCATGACTAACAATCTCTGTTTGACTTTGCTTGTCGCAATATCGTCTGTCAGTTAGTTGTATTATGGTTAATCAGTTTGGTGAGTCAAATTTTGAACGAATTGCGTTTGATTTATCAAGTTCTAAGTTGGGTTAAAAAGAAAATCATTTAATTGAAAAAGAAAGGATTGAAATCTTAATCATGCTCGGTTGTGGTGATAAACGCCGTTCTCAGACGGATGTCTGTACTTTATTTAATAATAAATATCCTGATAAAAATATCAACCAATCAGCAGTTAGCAAAATAGAAACCAAGTTCTGGGAAGAAGAGAATATTAGGGACCGGCACAGGACTGGACGCTCAAAGATCCCCCTTGACACTACGCTTGATACGCTACCCGCCCTACAAGAAAATCTACATCGAAGATCCCAAGAATTAGCTCAGAACAACGAAAGTCAGAGATCGGTGATAAAATGTGTAACGGTCCTAAATTTCATTAAAGAAAATTTCACCTTCTTTCGGTATTCTCCGATGTGATTTTTTGTTTTATGGCCTTTACACCGTCCTAACGTTGCTTTTAGTGCTTCGATTAGTTTTATTTTCATTCATTGGCCATTCTTGCTGGCCTCCCTTGTATATATCTCTCAGTCGTGAGCTTTTTCTGACACTGAAAACAGTCAGGTGTTAAATTTGTAAATTGTAGTTACGTTAGTTAGTAAGTTGGGTTAGTATTTCTGGTTTGTTGTTGTGTCCTATATCCCTGGTGATTTGAACTGGCAATCTCATCAGATTAGGTTTATGTTTACTAGATTGTTAGATTCTAGTATTAAATTTAATTATGTAAACTTCATTGGTACCTTGTTGGTTTTTTATGAATTTTCCTTGCTAGGCTTGAAAGGAGCCATTATCACTCTCTTGGTTCTTGACTAGCAAGCAGTGAAGTTGATTTTGCGAGTGGTGTCAACGTTTTTGTTGGATAAGTGAGCCTTTGCATTTGTTAGTGAAAATCCAAGAAAATCTTCAAGTTAGTTGATGCGTTGATATATTGTGTCAGCTTGGGACCATTTTATTTTGATGGATGTGGTTTAACTCCATAGATTTTGGGGGATTAGTTTCGACCACCCATCCATTACGTTTTTGAGTGAAAAGACCCATACAGCAAGCACAGTTGTTTTTGAATTCTTCGTGTGCTATAGACAATTTGTGTGCGATTTCTGATTATTTCGTTCCTCGATACCGGTGTATCGGCAACCAATTGTGCTACAGAACACCTGGATTTTGTATTTGCCATCCGAGGTGTCTCGTGGGTGTCGTAGGTGGAAGGATTTCGCCGTACATTAGTAGCGTGTCCTACGTACAACCTCATCTCATATTTATTCTCATCGTACACATTTTGGCTACGGGAAGGCTAGTGTCGGTTTGTTGATTGCCATCTCCGTTACAGACTCTCACTTTGCGTAACTTTTACATCACTCAGATCTATTCGGGGGTTACGTATTCAATATTGTGTATATTTTTGTTACGGACAATTGTCCGAATAGCGAATTCTTGTGAATTTGTACTTCGGCTTCGTCAACCTAAAATTTGTATCTCATTACGTTTGCATTTATAAATATTTTATTAGTTTTAAGAAAGCGAGAGCTCGCGCTTTAATATTTTGATTCCAAGTTCGAACCCATTTCGAATAACCTTATTTTTGTCGATCACCTCATGGTCAAATGGGTTGGAATCAAGGGTGATTTTATATAGTTTATATTTATGTGTGTATATTTAAAAGTCGTTTACTTACGTTTCGGTGCTCGTTGGCTATAATCCGTTCACGCGAATTTTATAGGTTAATTTCGGTTTCATTCACCATTTGTATCATAGATAATATAACGTACTGGATAGAATGGACTCTTTCCAACAAATGCTATAAACCTTAATGGCTCCATCTGCATGTTTTGGAGAATATTAAAATATCAAAGCTTGCTTCGATTCAATTTATATACATTTCAAATTTATGTATTTTAAATTATCCGTATCAATATTTAATAATAATAGTGTTAAGTAATCTAATTTTTCAAAAATCAAACAACACTTACACGTGAAAAGTTTATTGTGAACATAATACATCTATCAAAAAATTAATTGTTCACAATTTTCGTCTGCTCCATATATTTCCGTTTGTCCTCTTCGATTCCTCTTTGTAGATATTTTCCAGGCAAATTTCTTTTCCTGTTTATTTCTTCCATACATTTTTCGTCCATCCAAACCTTCTTTTTCGGTATTTTCCTTGTGGTTAGGTTTTTTCGTATATTCCTTGTAAATTCGTGGTTCCTATATTTATTACTTCATTATTTTTCTTGCTTTTTTATCACAATTATCATATGCATCTTGTCCTTTGCTGGGATCGTCGTCTGGTTGTTCCTGTGTGTTTTGCCAGTTTTTTGTCTCTTGTCTTTGATCGTCGTAACGATCGTCATGTTTTGGTATCCATGAAATTAAATGAATCCCCACGCACTGCTTCGGTACGATCGGATCGGGATCGAACCGAAGCAGTGCGCGGGGATTCATTTAATTTCATGGATACCAAAACATGCCGATCGTTCCGATCCGAGTCAATTCAGTGCGCGTCCTGCTTAAGAGCAACCAATTATCCCGAAAAAAAGCCGTTTTCAAATTATAAAAATACCTTTAGTAAGCCATTGTAAATTCATGCAGTAGATGTTTATAAGTGATAAAAAATATAGAGTTCTATTAAAAAAAATTGCATAGCGGTAGTAAAACAACGTATGTAAGTGAAAATAATTTTGTTATTGTCCAATTTAAAAATTTTTTTATAGGGATAAGGCACTAAAGGCTAAAAACTTTTATCTATAAATATATATTCTATTGCAAACGCCAAAAGAGATATAATTATATACAGAGTTAGTCAAAAGTATGGAATGGGCGGTTTATTTCCGTAAATATGAACTTTATAACAAAATGTCTTGAATACTAATTATTCTCCATTTCTTAGCCTACTCGTTATTTTTGTATGTCAACGCATTTCCATGAAAACCTCTTTTTTTTTTTTAATAGCAACTTAGTAATTTTTTTGCTGATTTTTATTCCTCTTTTTTTTCTTGAAATGACTTGATATTTTTTTCATATGCTTTAATAATAAAATTTTAGAGAAAATGCTCAAAATACTTTGTCCACTCAAATAATATTTAACTCAAATTAAATGTTCAAACTGAAGACCCCCTGTATCGTGACAATAACCTAATCTGTCACAAAAAATACGCAACGAATTTTGCAGCCAGTTAGGTGGCATTTCTTCAATTTCATGCCTGATTCTTGCTTCGAGGTCTTGCAAATTTTCTGATTTCTCTTTCGTAAATTTTATTTTTTTAATGACCCCAGAGGAAAAAATCTAGTCATTTCAAGAAAAAAAAAGAGGAATAAAAATCAGCAAAAAAATCACTGCGATTTAAAAAAAAAAACAAAAACAAGTTTCCATGGAAATGCGTTGACATACAAAAATAACGAGTAAGCTAAGAAATGGAGAATAATTAGTAAAAAAAACTTCTATTCAAGACATTTTGTTATAAAGTTCATATTTACGGAAATAAACCGCCCATTCCAAACTTTTGACTAACCCTGTATAATGAAAAATATTGGTATACAGGGTGTAACATTAGTGCGATATTCTTCGATATCTCCGTTGTTATGCAAAATACAAAAAATATTTTAAGATAAAAGTTTTTTAAATTTATGGTCACCACCACCTAAAATTATATATTTTTAATTATACGGAGTGTTTCGTTTGTGCGCAACCACGATTAACTTTAAAATTTTAAATAGAATAGCCTATATATTATTATATTTTTGAATTCCCTGGGTAATGCTAATATAAGTTCGTATAAGATAATATTTGTCTATGTCTATTCGTTTTTAAGATATTTGCATTTATTCGGAAATTTTGACAGCTGACGGACTTCAACAAAATGCCTATAGTTCAATAACGAAATACAGCAAGATCATGAAATTTTATGCAACGCTAGAGGGATCTCTAGTGAGGTTAGGTGGTGGAGACTATAAATTCAAAAAACTTTTGTCTTAACATTTTTTCTGTATTTTGCATGACAACGGAGATATCGAAGAATATCGCACTAGTGTTACACCCTGTATAATATACAAATTTAGGTTATTTCATACAAAATGAATTATTCATAAGCAGCTTAAAAGTTGACAATTTGAATACTTGAAATGTGGCTGGCATATAATAATTTAAAAGGAAAAAACTAATTGCTGTTGTGATCAAAAAATTGTAAACTTAAACAAAGGGCATCAGCAAACAGCTTGCGATTATATCCAGGGCAGCAGTGGACAATAAACAATTTCTATTTTTTCTTTATAGTATTGTAATTCACCTCTACGAGTTCTTTCTGAAAATTAATAACAGAACACAACGTTTATTGTCTCTTCACGTAATGCTATCTCTGGTTTCTTTTATTAAAATATTGTCAACTAATCAAATACTTTAGTTACTTTAGTACATAGTGCGATATAAGTATGTACTAAATTTTAGTATAGTCGCTTACAGAAGATGGAAGTTAACTTTGTATGGCTTTACGTTTAAATAATTGTTCAGTTACAATTATTGTATTTGTCAGTTCATTGATTTATTATATAATAATTAGGTAAACGTTATTAAAATATTTTTTTATTCAAAATGTAGTTACAAATGTAAAATATATAAATAATGTTCTAAATATGCAAAAAAAATTCTAACAAGAAATTTATTAATTTCTTTTATTCAAAAGTGAACAATAAATTAAACAGACGGAACCTATAATTAATTAAACTAATTAAAAAAAAATGTTCAAAATAAAGCCTGAATTTCAACACACAAAAAAAATCTTATATTTATAAAATTTTTATATTAGCTGACATATTTACATTTTTTGTTGTAATTTATCTTTTAAACAAGAAAATTATATGGATTTCTGTTGATGTAATTTTTTTATATTCGTACAAATGTAGAAGTTATAAGTAAAAAATTAATTAGTTAACATACAATTTAAAACAACTAATAATTAAGATGTAATTATTTCTTTATTGTCATAATAACTAGGTTATTTATCAATCATAAGACAAATTCAAATAAACGTTCCGCATAAATGTTTCATATTCATTAATGAAACAGATTATTGTAATATACAGTTGTTATGTACATCTGCGACTTGAAGTTAAATTAGTAGTTGGTTTGGAGATAACACTAGTTTCACCGCTAATTTAAATCCAAACTACTATTACTACAATTAATTATAATAAGTATAATTAGGTTAATATTCTCACATTTTACCTGACATCGTTTTAAAAAATGTTCTTATTAGTTCTTGGTCATGAAAAAACTACCTCATTTTTTATGTGATCGAAAGGAAAAGTGACCTATCGTAGCTTATACATAAAATTTGTGAGTATCATAGCAATGAACGGCCTTCACAGAGAAAATTGTGTAGATTATTACACAATTGTGTGAAAATTTATTATTAATATTAGTAGTAGGAAAACTACAAGATGTTACTTTTTTATAGAAGTTACTACAGTTATTTTCACAATTAGTAGGTATTTCTTCTTATTTCTGAATCAATATTTATTGCAATATTTTATTTACAAATTTATGAGATTGACTTTAGATTCTTGCAGCCTCAAAATTGTAGTTCAGATAAAAGGAAAAAGTTCATCCTATGTAATTTTTCTGTGTTCAGTTCAAATAAAAATGCAAAAATACCCAACAAAGATTTGAATAAACACGTTCTGTTGATGTTTATATTTTCCAGTGAGAAGTTCCTCCTGTAGCAAAATAAGAACAACTACATCAACATATTTTGTAATTTGTATAATTAATTGTTCTCATATGAATTCTGCGCAAAAATAAAATGAAGAGACATACATTTATAGTATAGCCATTTCTGTTGACATGAATGTGAGCTACTGTTACGCTCTTACCTGTTGACAGTTTTACAGTTATTTCAAACTCCACTCAGTATATACGAAATCAATAGGTGGTTCATATCTAATTGAAGATAAATATTTGATACTATACCAAGCCAATATTTCATATCAGTTTTATCCATCACATTCATTGTTCGATATCGAGCGGTAGCTGGCTTTATATTTTTATGGAAAAAGCGTGTAATACGTGGAAAGACAAACCGACAATAAATTACCTCGACGTAAATTGAAAATAATAATAAAAAACAAACAATCGATATTACACGTTAAACATATATTTGCATGGTGCTTTCACGCGTTAAATTCGTGACAGTGCAATTTCATTCGTAAATGCGGATTTTTTTTAATTAGTTCAAAATTACAGCAAAAATCGACCGCTTTCGTTGCAATTATGACACGACTAACGAGAATGCCGGCATTAACAAAACGGCCGAAGTGAAATGGAACATCAATTTGAAAAACAAACTGCACTTCTTCTCTATCAACTCATAAAATAATCAATGTTTTATAAAAATAACTTATCTAATTGATAATTGTACAATTTTATATATATATATATATACAGGGTGGGCCACTTAAGCGTATTTCCTCGATAACTCTATTGCTATTAGTGATACGAAAAAATGTTCAATACAAAAGTTATTTGGATTTATAAGTTGCACATTTTAAAAATATTTTTAAGGTTGTCGAACTTCCGGTTATATAGGAAATACATACTAACTTCGTTATTTTAAATGGAACATCCTGTATATTATTGCATTTTTTAATTTCCCGTCAAATT
>JAFFZR010023558.1:3870-36166 GCA_018397195.1 Lethrus apterus | reverse complement strand
AGCAAAATTTTCTTATAAAACACCCATACAATTTGGTATGTACGGAAAGTAAAAAATGTAACGAATCAAAAAATGTTAAAAAATATACAGAGTGTCATTTAAAAAACCAAAGTTGTGTCCGTTTCCGGTTTAACAGGAAATGGGAAAAAACAATTGAAGGTGCCGCCAAACAGCGCACATGATCTTAAACAAAAAACTATTTCATGGTTTTTTTGTAAAACTTAAAATAATAAAGTTATTGAGTGTTCCCTCTTTCTTGGAAGACCCTGTATAGTATAATTCTCTTATTAATATGTTTTAAATTGTAATATTGGATGTGTGACTTTAATATTTACTATTGCTTTTACTCTTTGGCTAAATATTGTGCTTCAACTATGGACGACAACTAAATGTTCGCCACAACGAATGTTTAGGCTAATATAGTAAAATATTTTTATCTTGTATATATCTTGTACACCACTGGTAAATAAATGTTATTATTATTATTATTATTATTATTAAGAGTACGCATATAGAATTACGAGTTTGTATCTTGTACACGAAGGAAGGTAGAAAAAAACATGAGACATGGGTTGATCTTGCCCGGTCAAAATGATAGGACGCATGTAATATTTTCTATTATTACGTTCGTTAGCAGTGGTCGATTTGTAGTGCCTAGAAGCAGATGTGTCAGTCTTGCATTTCTATCCCGTTTTCTTAACATTTGCGCCATTGAAATTAAATTGGGCCTATGAAATCAGTTGGACAAAAGAGAAATAGACCGGATTTTGTTATTGCGGTCACATAATCAAACAATCACCAAAATTGCAAAATTATTGAAAAGAAGCCGTCACGTAGTGTATAACTACCTCGAAAATCCGAGAATTTACGGAAAAAAGAAGAGTAGCGGCAGGCTTCGTGCTATAACAGAACGCGATTAAGGGAACTGCGAGGAAAATCGCTGCAGAAGCAGGAGTTTCAGCTAACGTAAGGACTGTACGACGTGTTCTGCAGAACAGTAAACAAATTAAACGCAAAAAACTGAAAGGAAAACCCCCTCTAAGTGAGCAACATAAGGAAGCTCGTTTGAAGTTTTCGCGCTATCATATTTCCTGGATCAAGGAGTGGAGAAGTGTAATATTTAGCGACGAGAAAAAATGTAATCTAGATGGTCCTAATGGCTGGAATTATTAATTCCATGATTTGAGGAAAGAAGAACAATATTTGAGCCACCCGGCCCGGTCACCCAACCTTAACATTATTAAAAATATATGGGCACAACTTTCAAGAAGTGTGTACGCGAATGGGGAACTGTATGAAGACGTTACGCAATTAAAACAAAGCATTCTCACAAATTGGAGTCTTCTAAGATAGGAAAATATTAAGCAGTTGTGCGAATCACTTCCTAATCAATTATTAGATGTTGTACAGCAGAAAGGTAGTTTCACCGAATATTAATATGCCATCAAAAAAATATTTCCATACCATAATTGTATTTTTTTTTTTTAGTAATGTCCTATCATTTCGACCGGGCAAAGTCAGCCTATATTTTTTTTTTTTCTAATTTCCTTCGTGTACAAGTTACAAACTTGTAATTGTATATGCGTACTCTCAAGGAAAGGACATATCCAATACATAAGGAGTTTAAAATATACATATATCTTATTACGTTATACGGAATATTTGAAAATAGCAAATGTCCTATCATTTTGTCCGGCACTGTACCTTTATAAAATAAACCTTCATATGCATAATGCTGTTGTAAAATTAAAAATAATGTTCGAATTAAAAAAAAAACAACAAAAAAGGAAGTGTGGTTGCTTGCTTCTGATTACCATGATCTTAATATTTATTTATTTTTACTGATTTTTGCTTTTACGTTTTTAATTATATTTCCTTTTGTATTTATATTTATTTATATTTACCTATGCACTGGACAACCGCTAGAAGAGAATATCGACTAATGAACCATAAAAAAAATTAATTATAAATGTAGTTGTAATTAACAACTATTGCTCGGCGCCACCTATCGGTGAGTGCCATAATGCATTAGCCGTGGTTCCTTTATCGCCCATAAGGAAGCTGGGGGTAGGTAGATGAACAAAATTATTAGACACACGTGCTTATCGGCAGACCTCGACTAATGGATTACGACACACACCGATAGGTGGTTGTTAGTTACAACTACCATACCAGGTATAGGTCGCAAGCCTGCAAGCATTAGTCACAATAGCCGTACTGACGACTTGTAATATGCCTGAAACCAACGTTGGTTTGCGGATGTGAACGATTAATGCAAGTCGAGCACGTGTGTCAAATAATTTTGTCAACAGCTGACAAAGCTGACGTCTGCGCACTGGCCGGACTGTGTGTTCGTGATGTTTACGCTTTCAACCACCCACAGCTTCCTTATGGCCGATAAGCGCACCTAATGCATTCACCGTTAGGGGCCTTGCATTAGTGCATTAGTTAACATATTTTATCTTACAGTATCTGTTAGCTTCTTGATAACTTTTTAATTTTCTTTCTGGGATTTTGTAATGTTCGCCATTTGATGTTCATGCACAACATGCCACAAACAAATAGTATAGCAGACGTTTTGTCTGAAATCTAAAAGCAAACGGAAATCCGAATTCGCTGTAGCTCGAAAACAGAAACGGCATTTTGCTTACTCAAAGTTTTCAAAATTGCTTTCCTTTTTCATTGATTTTCGCGCAATTTCTTGAATCAAAATTTAAATTGTTATAACTCGTCGTAGCCATTCTAAGGTTTTCTTTCCCAAATGGAACCCGATTTTAGTGCTTGCGTATTCGGTTCCTATAAGTAAAGATTTTTATGAAAAATTAGTCCAGTGTCATTATCTTAACAGGACCAAAGCAAACAATTTTCTGTTTATTCGATCAATAAATTTTGGTTGGTACATTTAGTATAGACATGCCCTTTAGACATAATTTTACAAAATATCTAATTCTGAGCATTATCAATAATCAGAAACCTTACGACTGTTGTAATTTAAAGTCTCCAATCGCGAAATAAAATAATCTGAAGAAGATCAAGAGAAAGCTTAGCGAAGGCGTCCAAATCAGATTGACCTACATTGTCTTAAATCCGCTCTATACAGCATAGGCAAATTTCGATGTTTTTATAGTGAATTTCGATAACCATAAGAGATGCAGAAAAATTACCCTACCCGCCTCGATCGTTTTTTTTTTTTTTTTAAATTCAATGGTGAATACCTAAGTTGGCTATCGTCTTTTGTTTTCGAGTTATAGGCAAAAATTCGATTTTTTCAATTTTCGTTTTATGGCTATATCTTACTTATTTGGAAAAATGAATGAAAATAATGTCCACGTTCTTCAGGCACTTTTTTTTATAAGAATGCAATGGCGTTATTAGTTTTTTTATAAAGTTCTTCAAATTCGAGTTGTGACATAAAGTTGTAATTTTTTATATGGAACTCATAGTTGGCTGTGGCTTAACTAAAAAGAGAATTTTATTCCCTTTTCAACAATATATAACATGTATGGTCAATTATTAATTTTCATACAGATTTTTCAAAAATTCATACTTTTCAAGGTCAGATGTTCATTTTTGCGTAGTAGGCGAATAAAGTTTGATATATTACAATGTTTTATTCAGAGTAATAATAATTTTGAAGCTGCAAGTCAAACATAAACGCCAATTTCTTTCTTTGGGGACACATTATAGACATTTTTTCTCTTGCTTCCCTCTCACCACTCCGAAGCTCGAAGAACTTATCTGGACTGAGAGTGAGGGATCTAGTTACGGCCACGACCGTCCTACAGATGTTAAAGCCTATTCCAGCATACACTGCAAGGAATATGGAAACGTGGAAAACCTAATCAGAATAATAGTCGGCCGGAAGGCCAAATCAAAGTCTCAAACATTGAACATTTATATCTGTGATACTTATAAGTTTACAATGTCCGCCACTAAGACTTTCACCCAGGACCTTGAGGTTACTAGCCTATTCACTAAGCCACTAGACCAGCAATGCCATAATATAACTCCATTTAAAAATACTGTTAATAATATGAACCAACTAAGAGAAAATGTTATATAGTGTGTTAATACTGTATCAACGTCAGTTCGGAGTGTTTCAAAACGATGTCAATTGTGTGTTGCGAATGACGGACGTCAATTTGAATATTCAATATAAGTCTGACCTTGAAAAGTATGCATTTTTGAAAAATCTCTATGAAAATTAAAAATTGACATGTTATATATTGTTGAAGAGGGAAAAAAATTATCTTTTTATTTATGAACTTTTTGGAAAAACTAAGAACGCCACTGCATTCTCATCAAAAAAGTGCCTGAAGAACGTGGACATTATTTTCCCTCATTTTGCCAAATAAGCAAGTTATAGCCATAAAACGAAAACTGAAAAAAACGAATTTTTGCGCATAACTCAAAAACAAAAGACGATAGCCAATTTTGGATTTCACCATTGAATTTTTCTTAAAAAAAGCGATCGAGGATGGTAGGGTAATTTTTTTGTATCTCTTATGGTTATCGAAATTCCCTATTAAAACATCGAAATTTGCCCAGCCTGTACAGTGGGACGGGACTGTATTAAATAAATTAATATAAACAGTGCTCTTACCGGGACAAATACGGCCACAAATTACTTTTAAATCAAATAGTACTAATGTTCTCGTGGAATTGTCAGGTTATACGTCTTGTAAACTTTTTATTAATGCCGTTTTATTTTTTAATGTTTTGTAATATTTTATCAATAATTTAAAAAATTAAAACTTGAAAGTTCAAAAAAAGATGAGAATAACCGTAAAATCTTGCCGATATAAAGAAAAGATTTAGGATGCAATAATGTTTAAACGAATGATAATCGGGAAAAAAAATACTGTAAAATCTATTTCAAATGCAGTCAAATTGAACACTAAAGTAAATATAGTAAAAATCCATGCCGAGAAAAAAATAATGTATACAAACAAGTACACAATAATTAGTCCCTCCGCTGAGGTATAGTATACGATTGTGGAGTAATGGAATACATCTATATGATTTACTCGGCTCAGATTTCTACAGTATATGACTAAACTGAGTATCGTGTTTAAGGTAAATTTGTTATGGTAGAAGCTGTACTACTACAAAGACAATAAAAATTAAATATTTTAATACACACTTACTATTAATAGTTACTAATAGTTTAGTAATAGTTTTACATTTTAGTTCTCTCGTATAACACATATAACAGTATGACAAGTTTACATTCGTTTGCCAGTAACAATTGAGTTGGTTACTAGATTTATTACCCTGGTCACTGTATGTTATATGATAGAACTTCATTATATTTACCATAAAATGTGGTATACTTACCATAGCATAATGTTCGTCATATAGCACATAGTGTCACACATCTTTAATGCATTGGGTATGAATTATTAATGTATTGTGCAACATATACTATTTGGATTATGCTGAATGCGCACTAGATCCGCTGAGATCCGTTCAGTAACGGAATAATCAATAATATATGTATAGTAATAGTTCAGTTTCAAATTGACCTGATGGACTGGCTTCAGGGCACACTCACCCTAATGTGCAAGGTTCATGTTCCAAAACCTTATGGTATTTATATGATTGGTTTGTGTATGGAATGTACTTTCAGGAATTAAAGATAAGTAAATGTTACACTGTTACATCAATACTTTATTCTTTTATAAATTAAATACATCTTTGACAAAAATAATTAATAGGAATAAATAAGTAAAAAAATATTCATTATGCAGACCTGAAATAAATAATCATTAAAAAAAATTATACCACCAAACTTATTTGAAAAGATTTTTTCATTTCATTCCATTTTATGACCCTATATACCAGAACCTAACGTATAGAGATTTGTTTTTATGTAAGATGATTTCACTGCAGAGACTCATATATTATACGGACTACATATTTCCACTGCACCATAAGATTTCAATTACAGTTGGGACATTAAACCTGCGAACAATATTTGGATCCTCTTCTTGCCAGATTAGAAACTACTGCCGGGTTAGTGTCTGCAATAAATCGATTCCTATGTTGATCATTCTTAACGTACGAAACTAATTCTGTTTTGGTCGTTGACTTTAATTATAAACTAAATAACTTCTATTCATTATATTCCCAATATTTTTAATTAAAATTTATCAGTTATTTTGTAAAACAGCCCACCGTAACCATAAATTAATGTGCTTTATAATTAACTTTAAATGTAATACATTTTATGTAGACAACGGAATTTGAAAATTTATATTAATATTTAGAATTTTATGTAAATTTCAGAGTTTACTGACCAGCGGGCAGCGTTGGAAATTATATTTTAAAACGAAAAGAACTATTTGATTTTTTCCTGGTTAATAAAATTGTTTTTGAAAAATTATCTACAGAAATGATAACATGATTAAATAATATGTTTCTTAAATTAAGCTTCGGTGTTTCTGTTATAATTCGTAATAGAAAAATAAGTATTGAAATTATAGTATACTCCATAACTGAAGCATATCATTTCAAAGTTCTCTTGTATAAATAAAGCATGTTTACAGAAGTTTTGATTCACGTTCAAGTTTGATTTAAATTAAACGTTATTTACATTTAGCATGTGTTATTGATCCATTTGATAATAATGACGTACATACATGCTAACGTAATAGCAAAGCTGCACTGATTGTATGTCAAAATTTCTAGCAAATATAATTAGTGTATCTTAGTTTCGCGTTAATTGATTTAGTCCCGTATCTAATAATCAGTAATAATGTAAATATATAGTTGTACTTTATAAGCTTCTACTGGCAAACAATGAGCACATATTAACGTAAAAATAAAAATCTATTTAATGAGGCATTTCAAATTTTGATGTGTTATTTATAACCCACAAACGTCTCAACCCTTTATCTCTTAACATTTACGAGATGAAAGAAATCACAGTTTCAACAATTTACATTAAGAAGGATTTTATTCAGAATTTATTTATCTCTCGTTGGTTCTCACTTCGACATGTCTTATCTTATCTTTCTCCTTTAATTTTCCTATTAAAAATCTTTCTATCGAACTGTCAACATTTATTTTATTCCGCTATATTTTTATTTTGGTTTCCGATAGGATTTTCGCATCGAGTCACATGACTCGCGGTCAGTCTGCTCGTTGTGTTATTATATGGAAACCTTCGTCAGTTGAAAAAATCCAGGTTTGTTTCAGACGATCGTTTCCGGTACCAATTCTCCTCCTCGAAATTTTGCTATCTGCGGGCTTTACTAGATAAAAGTAAAAGTAAAAAAAGTCTTCTTAACTTTTTAATTGGTTAAATCTAGCCAGATTCCAGTGAATCCACTTTCGGTTTTACTGGCTTTTATTTTGCCTTTTTCTTTAACCATTAACAATCTTCTTTACGTCATTTCAATCTATTTCGCAACAATTTTATTGGTACTGTTTTATTATCGTTTCCCAAACGCCTGCATTTATTATTAAAAATAAAAAAAAGTACTAAATACAAAAGTTGTATGTATTTAGATAAATTATGTTTCATGAAGGTCTGCAACTATCAAATTTTCAAGAAATATTTAAATAATTTAAAAATGATTAAATAAAATTAATGAAGATTTTAATATGGAAACCGAGAACATAAAAATGTGCAATCATTTAAATAAAATTAAATTAGATTTTGAAGGAAAAAAGAAATTATAAAAATATACAGGTCTTCTATTTAAAATTACTAATGTAAGTAAGATCATGTACATAAATACAACCAGTATAAATGATATTATGTTTATGCGACAGACATAGATACATCCGTACAACTTTTGTATTTTAGCAACTTCTTTATTTTTAATATTAATCCAGTTATCAAGGAAATGCTGAAGTTTAGGAAACATGCACATAGTACGACTAAGTTGTTGGAAAGAATGCATCCTGCTTTTGGCAAAATTTCTATGTATGTATGTCACCACATTATTGGAGACTTTTTCCATAAGCACCCATTTTACCTGTGCTTTAAAAAGCCTTTTGTTACAAATTTTTATAGGCCACAGTTACGGCTTCCCACTTTAAAAATGGGTAAGGTTTCATATTAATTTCTGTATTGTATTCTCATGGTAGTCTGACTTGACTGAACAATCGATTGTACCCTACGAAAGAGTTCGACATAGGTCGACATTGCCACTTCATACCTAACATTGGTGAGAACTCTTCCCCTTGCTTAAATTGCATTGTCGAGCTTAATGGAGAGTTATTCCATAATGCTATTCCATGCCAGCTTTCCATATAGACACGCACGAGGTGTTTAACAAGTTCGAAGAGCAGGAAACACAGGAGCCCAATGATGTAACTGTTCTCCGTATCATAGCTTTTCTGACGTTCGTCTGTTCAGTAACATACGAATGCATACGTTTTTTAGATTATCCACGGTTTCCTTAATTATTGGCCATTAGATTTGCTAGACTAGCTGGGTTTCTTCAATGTAAACATTAACTTTTGTGTGTGTGTTTGGTGCTGGCCTGATCGTGTCTTAAGCTGACAAGCTTGTCAAGACTGCGGGAACACCTTTTACGTGTATTTTTGTGTGCAAAGTGTTCCATGGCTTTGTTAGTATTATCTCCTCGCCGTAAGAGATGTAGCACTGTTAATTATGCCAACAGGGGAAGCTGACTCAGGAGGGTACCGGAAAATTCTTCCCCCAAGCGGGACTCCGACCCTCGACCCTCAGTCTCTAACACTGAGAGTCCGGCCTTTTTACCACTAAACCATTGAGCTTATACTACTTATACACTTAATATGAAATTTCAAAAATTCAGTAAATAATTATAATAATGCGGATAGTTTAATTTAAGAAGATAAAGAAAATAGCGCCTACGTCAGAAATATGAAATATTTTTTTGAAAAGAATACGTAAAATCTATTTGTATTTGTTTATTCAGCAAACTGAACATTAGGTTTTGCACAAAATGGGACCCGTGGACTATATAACAATTTTATTTACTTAAAAATTATATTCCTTTTATTTATTTAATTCTATATTCAGCTAATATTTTTGTTGATGATAAAATTTATATTTAGTCATTATAATCGGTAATTTCGTCAGAAATGTAGAGTTATGGAACATGGAACATGGAAAGTTGAAATTAAACGATTAACGTCATTATTTCTAACTGGTAATTTGTGGGTTTAAAACAGGGAACAGGGAGCGCTACCATTGTAATTATTTTATTGATAAAGAGTTTTCAACTGAAAAATCATTTGTTTTAAGGCATTTTTTTTTATTTCGTTTATCATCGATTTAGGTATAATGTAGGTCGGTGAGGCCCCCAAACGGCGGATCTCATCAGATTACCTAGTTTGTGAATGTTCGAAAATAAGTTAAATTTATGTGTATTACAATTTTGGTTGCCGTGTCATTTTGTAAGGGATTTTTCTTTAGTTCATAAGGTCCGTTTAAAATTATATCGGATGACTTGCTTAATCATTTTATTAGTATCTCAAAACGTTTATAGTTCAAATCTTCTTGTCCATCGTTATTAATATAAATAAAAACAGTTCTTTTTTGTGAAACTTTTAATACCACTTAAATCACATTTAATTCAACATATTTTTTTCTTATTTAGATTTTGCGGTACTTTTTTGATTTTTTATTGTGAACTTGATAAACACACAGAGAGAAATAATTTGTATAAAAATTAAAATTAATCGTGATCTACAAGACGACAGGAAAAATCGGACAGTTGTTATAGCAAATTATGCTTTGCTTTGGCTACATTTGTGAGCAGATTCGTTGGTATAAATAAAATATTTCTTGAAAAATGTCAATATTGTATACAGCGATAACGCATATTTTTCGTGGAGCTATGCTTTCAAAATATGTTTCTCTCTGTAATACTCGTTACTAGCAACATGTAATTTAGTATTTCGTTTGATTCACTAGCGCCGATAATAAAACTAAATCTAATAAACTTAAACAAAACGTACGTTTTTTTATATATTTTGCTCATATATTTTGTATAACTTTAGTTTCAAATTAAAAATAGTTCACGATTCTCATTCGAACGTATAAATTAGAGAATGTATAAGTTACCGAGCTAATTGCATCGCACTACTGGGTGAAGTTCTTTCTTGATCTATAAAAGTTTTTATTGAAATAAGTCCAACAACTGATGAAAGTGAATCCTACATTATCATACCATTAATATTGCTGTGGAAATCATTACTGTAAAGTTACATTTTATTATGTTAACTATACTGAAAATTGTATGAAACAATGCCAAATTATTTACAATTATATTTTTATCAACAAGTTTGTTTGTTGTTATTATTTTAATGATTATAGTTTTTCTGTGTATTTAACCCAATAGTCACTAAGTTACACGCAATTATTTTCACTTTTATTAATACTGTAGGTACTCAATTTCAGAGAAAATAATAAATATTTGTTTTCAACCGTATTTTGCAAAGTACAATATTGCTGAAACATAAATTTTTACGGTTTTCAAGGAAGCAACATTAATTTATACGATACAAAGGTTACCAATCATTTTACGAGCTGGTACATTATGAATGCTTTATGTTTCAATCTGAATTCAATTTTCCTTTGCTTACAAGCATTACTGATAGAATTTTACATTATTTATTATTTTATTTTGTAAATAGAAATACAAAAAATTAAGTGTTTATCTAAAGAATTTCTATAAAATATGTTCGCATAATTATACAGGCTATTTTCACTCGGGTTACATCAACCCTTAAGTTAAAAGTTAAGTTAAAAGGAAAAAGGAGTTAAACTGTACGTTTTTTTGAAGTCTATAATTTTGTTGTTACAGCGGTTTTTTTATTTTTGAAATTCGAACCAAAATGTATTATCTAAAAACATGTATTTACATGTTACCGGATAAAATGTTGAAAATGTTCACCACCGGCTTCCATGTAGTAATAGAGACTGTTCAAAATGTTGTCTGTAGCATTTCGGGAGTAACTTGACTGCATTCGTCTGTAATACGTTGTCGTAGTTCTTGTATAGAATTTGCTTGGGTTGCATAAATTTTGCTCTTTAAATAACCCCATAAAAAGAAATCAAGGTGTGATCTGGGTGGCCATTCAGTAGGGCTTCTCCTTCCAATCCATCGACCACGAAGCCTTTCATCTAAAAACTCTCTTACTTGTATGGCGTAGCGAAGGGGTGCACCATCTTGTTGAAATGATCTTCAAGATATCGATTATTGTTCTCGATTCTTCCTGGTCGACGGATTGGAACGACAGGCCCTACTGAATGGCCACCCAGATCACCAGACTCATCACACCTTGATTTCTTTTTATGGTGTTAATTAAAGTAAAAATTGTGTAACCCAACCAAATTCTGTACAAGAACTACGACAACGTATTACAGACGAATGCAGTCAAGTTACTCCCGAAATGTTACAGAATGTCGGACAACATTTTGAACAGTGTCTCTACTATTGTATGGAAGCCGGGGGTGAACATTTTCAACATTTAATATGTTAACATGTAATTACCTATTTTTTAGATAACAAATTTAAAAACTACGAATTCGAATTTCAAAAATAAAAAACCGTTGTAGCAACAAAATTATAGACTTCAAAAAAACATATAGTTTAACACCTATTTCCATTTATAGGGTGACAGTCCCCCCACTTAAGGGTTGATGTAACCCGAGTGAAAATAAACTAAATCAAGTGTCCCCTTTAGAACAAAAATTGACGAGTTCGACCATTTTTTTTTCGTAAATTGTAAAAAATCGAGAAAACAAGCTGAATTGTTTTCGGTGGTCCATTAATTACAGCACAATGATTTTTAATACATGTATCATTAAAGACTGTTTATCTATAAAATGTGAGAATCTTACAGACAATTAGTTGTATCGGATTAGTTTGGAATTTAATATGTGTCTCGTGCAATTCAATACCCCTTCGCAGGCATTCAATGTACTTTATGTGTTTCACAGACTGATGAATTCTGAAGATGTTCGATATAAAGTTTAAATCCATTTCTGGCATGCACAACCCCGCTTTTGGGTTATTGCCTTTTATTTTATTGCTCGTGTGCTTCCTGTTACGTAAATACTTCAATTTGCGAGGGCGCTCAAATGCGAGAGACTTCTTTCATATATGATCTCATTTTCCAATATTATAACGAGATTTACGCGTCTTTCGAATTCGTCTGTTTATATTACATACTCACCTCGTTTCCGTGTGCTCTTACTGTGGCGTTCTAGAAAACCTCACATAAATTTACACAGTTACATCTTTGTTTATTACAAACATGTCAATGTTTATTTCATGTTTATGCGAGCTTTAAATTTATTATTTAAAGATTTTATATAAAAAAAACTGTAGTTTAGCTGGAAAATTGATACATTTTACGTAGGAACTATAAATAATCAGTGCTAAATATATACTTGATTGTCTATGCTTGGCTGAAGCATTATAAACCTTAACATCAATTTTGTATTTAAATGAATTTTTCATTCTGTCTAAATTGAATAAAAACATGTGGACTGAATTAGTAATGCGTTTAGTTGAAAGTACCAACAAATGAAAGGCAACTTTTTTGTGTATCAAATGTTTAAAAGAATTGTTGATAAAGTGCAGTAGAATAAACAAATCCAAATTAAATCACATTGAATACTGCAAGTGAAAGAAAGTCTGCAGGGAAAAGAATGCATGGACCACGTAAGTTTTTTGTGTCCGTTCCCCTTAATTTTTTGTGTTTGTGGCTTATATCGGTCGAAGCACCACATAATCGGTGCTTGGATGCATTAGAAGCGCATTTTGCTCCGTGAAATTATGAATCATGATAAGGAATGTAAAGGCCCGCTCTCACTTAGGAGAACTGAATCGAATCGAAGCAAAGCAAAGCATCAATCGAAGCAAAGCAAAGCATCAGAAATTCGACTGCACTGCTCACATCAAGGCGAATTCAATGAAAACAAAGCAAAGTGTCGGAATTTCGAATATGAAATTTTTTTGTAAACATATTTAAAAAAATTAAAAACCACAATTTTGTCAATTTTTTTTAAACTAAATTAAATAATTGTTTGTATGCTTAACGAGCATCTGTATTCTTATTTGCTCCTCGCTATTGCTTATTCCTTATTTCAATGTCTACTTATTTAGTAAAATTTATTTAGTATTACTTTATACAGTCCCATGCAACAACTTTCACACTGAAAACCTATTTTTTACCTTTAGCTCTGTTAGTTATGTAAGAATTGATAAAATTGTTTTATTGCCAACCAATTTCAGAGTTTACTTCTGTTGCGCTGCTAAAACCCAAAAAAAAGGAACACGTAATTTAATTTTAAAAGAATTGACAAAATTGTGGGTTAATTTTTTTTAATATGTTTGCAAAAATTTGCACGTACCTTCAGAATTGAATTCTAAGCAACTTTTTCAAATAACTTTTCGGGACATCATGTCATCTAACCTCACTTTTTGCATATTTTTTTAATTACCCGTCATATTAGTGGTCACGTGACACGAGTCAAAAATTAAGTAATTTCTGCGGTACTAAGTATACGATTTCCTTAAATGTGGATCCTCGGATGCTCATTACCGAGTAAAAACAGTCTGGACAACTAAAAATAGTATTCTTCTGTAACTTTTCTGTTCATCAATTCTACTGTTCATCATCTTACAAAACTATAGTCTGCAGTCAGATAATGCTGAATTAATGAGCCCAATCCTATCTACTTTAAACAAGAAAATTTAATAATGTAAAAATAGACGGAATTAATTCGAAGTTGAATGTCTATTTTTACATTATTAAATTTTCTTGTTTAAAGTAGATAGGATTGGGCTCATTAATTCAGTGTTTAGTCTACTTGATTTAATAAATTTTTGTTTAAAGTTAAATAAAATGAATCACAAATTTCGATTACGCAACCCAACCCTATTATATACAGGTGACAGACGAAAAGCCTTTGGCGCTGTATCTCGCATAGTTTTTATCCGATTTGAACAAATTAAACATCAAATGAAGTCACTTTACAAACACTTTGACATGGACCAAAGTAATATTTTTTCTTGCGTCCACTTTTGACAGATGACAGTCAACTTTCTTTTTTCAAATTGCACTGTATATATTTTTATGCATTCTTATAGAGATTTTTTTTCTGAATATCCTTACGTTAACAGATAAAGCAAAAAGGTTCGGCACATCTCGTGTAATTCTTACTTTCTGATTAGCAGACTTTCATAATTTATGCCGCGTTGCGACCTTATTTATGTCACTGACTTGAAATCGGGCTGTATTATTACCAAAAACTTAAACTGTTTTGACAAATTGCGTGACTGACAAACATTCAAATCTTATTTAGTTATTACAAACATTTAGAATATACTTTTCCTACCGTTTTCTTTGATCACTTGATTTAAAAAAAATTTATATGAATTCCTTAATTTCTAGACTTTTGTTTAACGTACGAGTATGGTTGTTCACATTTTTATATTCAGAACAAAAATCTCTATAATAATGCATACAAAAATATATGCAGCGCAATTTGAAAAAAGAAAGTTGACTGTCATGTGTCAAAAACTAGACGCAAGAAAAAATATTAATTTGGTCCATGTCAAAGTATTTGTACAGCGATTTCATTTGATGTATCATTTGTTCAAATCGGATAAAAACTAAGCAAGAAACAGCACCAAAAGTTTCTCGTCAGTCATCCTGTACAACTTTTTAATTACACTTTCCTTTCCCGGTCCGCTAAAAAAGATGGAAAAATCACAGAAAACAAGCAAATTACATAAGAATGGATAAAGACATGGAAAAATTACTCGTATTTTTATTATTAGTTTTTAGAGAAATCTAATGTAAATCTAAGGGCATTTTATTAGCAATTTTTTTCATAAAATGTTGGAAAGTTTTGTAGAATTTTTCATTTCACTTCTTGATTAAACTTAACATTTCATTGTTTTATTTATTTTTTTCAACAGAACCCAATAATAAAATCGTATTGTTATATTTTCTGTCTCGAAATATGTACAAATCGTTTTGAATTGACTTTGAAACAAAATTGTTTATCATGAATATGATATATATGTATATGTTTTATATAGCTTCACATACAGTTAATATATTTTTCATGGAAATGCTTCCATTCGACAGGCAATGTGCATATTGCAAAGCTCTTTTAAATATTATTTTTTTTTTACTGCATCAAAGAGAAGTAAGATCATTGGTGCATATACAAATAAAAGGAAAAAAATATACGCCGATTTTAAAATGTTACGAGTGAATGAATATCTGTCCGAATCTGTAGTTACCTTTACGATTGAAATAAGAATGCTTTTCTAAGTAATTATAATAATTGTAATAATAATAATGTACTTATGTATATAGTGATTTCAAACGTTAAGTTTATTTGTCGAAGCTTGTCAAAATAGAGGTCGCTAGAATATACAATTTTTTGAACATAAATTTATTTCCAAGTCTCAAAAATTGGTATATTAAAAATTAATTAAATTTAAAAAGTCCTGCAGACATTTTTAATATTCATTTTTTAAACTCACTAGGTTCTATTATTATTACTCATGTAAAATATAGTGCAGTACAGTTGAATAGAAAAATTTGTTTAATAATTTCAATGAAACATGAAATGTTGCTGCATCGAACATATTGTTAACACAAAAAGAAATTCAACGATATAAATGTAATTTCATATTTTCAATCGTCGGAATATTCCATCAACAAATGAAATACAGTCGAAACGGAATTTTAAATTGTACATTATGTGTTGAAATAAATGACTATTTTATCCCCGTATACGGCTTTTGCATTGTTTTAAATTCAATTAGAATCACTTTTGCTAAAAGCGTTTGCTGGATGTAAAGCCGCCTCGAATGGAAAATTCTCGAAAAACATAAATTTAAATTGCGAACTTGTCAGTTACGTGGGGGCGATGGAAAGTGAAAAATTGTGCATGACAGCGATTTTAAGTACTTTAGACGAATTTTGGTGTGGAAGTTGCGTAAAATAAAACTTTTTATTTAGAAATAAGTTTAGTTTCTAATGTTATAATAGGGAAACACGTGTAAATTATATATTATTTGAAACATATTAGGATCAAAATTTTCGATGAAGTATAATGCATTATTTAGGATACCACTGTGTGGTTGAAACTATCATATTTTTGTATAAAATACAACCATGTCGCGCTTAAACATTTGCATTTAGATTTGTATATTTTATATAAATTCTATGATGTTTTAACATATTATTTGTCGTAATAATTGGTTTTACATGTAATTTTTAATAACCGTTTTATTCACTGTACATCATTTACATATGGTTAATTTCCATGCACCAAATAGATTTATTTAATCATCTTAAAAGCGAATTCATATGTGGAACATATCTGTGGAATCATTTCACATTTAACTTAGGTAACTGTAATATATGTTATTGTGTACCACTTTAGTGTTCTACCAAACATGGAAAATTTAATTTGTATGCGCAGGAATAAAGATCGTACGTGTGTAAAATATTGAAAACCCAAACGTTTAAACTGAGCATTTTAATTACGTAATTAGTAACATATTCGATTTTAAATGGGAGCAACTTTTGACAACTGAAATTTACTTTTATAAAGAAATATATATTTTTTTATAACTTTGAAAGAATAAAGATTAAAAAATGTTTCAGATTCGTCTAGAGATTTTAATTACTCTATTACATAGAGGTTGTGCAAAAATATATCTGATAAAAATTTTTAATGCACAACCCGAAATTAGATCCATATCAGTATTAGTAAAAAAAATTTAAATACAAGATTACAGAAAACTGCAGACAATAGTAAAAACGCCAGAAAGTTTCTTCACATTGCAAGCGTTGTCGATTACAATTGTTTTGAGACAGTGGCATGTCTCAAAAGAGTGGAAATATACAAAAGTTATCAGAGGGCACTTTTTAAAATCTCCGGCAAAATTTCGAATTCAGTGAACATTCTAGTTATTGCTAGCTGTGTAATTTTTTTATTAAAACGAAATTGGAAAACATCTTTCCTCTTTGTTTGAATTATTATTATTTATCTGACAATAATTTTAATCCCTCATATCATTTTTTATTTTGAACTTTTCTGCTTTAAGCAAGTTGGTATGACTGACTCCGATATAGTTTCACTAGCTTAACTTTGATAATCTCTTGCCCTATCATATGCATTTAATTTCAGTAAATGCAGAATAATTCGGGCAAAATGTAACTAATTGTGTTTAAGTTGTAGCTAAGACTGCCCCATTTAATAATATATATGGTTTGTTGGTGATAAAATCACAATTGAAGTCGCTATAGTCTTGGGCCCGTTTTGTAGAACGCACTGTATACATAAAATTTTAGTATATAGATGATGTCATTTTCATTTGGAATAGTACCAATGATCTATATAAAGTTTTACATAATTTCTTAAATAATCTTCGTAGTAACCCACTCAAATTGACCTTTGTTTTCCTTAGGAGTCACATCACCCTAACAAACATGAATATTCAATCTTTCATATTATCATTCATACATCCCTTCCAACTAATTGCTTTCAGTAATAATTTTTCTTACATTTAATAGATCATTTAACTCATAAACATGGAATGTCTGTCATTAAGTACGCCTAATCGTAACCACCAATAGACCCAATCAAAAAATTAACGGATATATAAATTATAAAATTCATAAAACTTTCCTAAATAGACTTTAGACTGCAGTTTTCCTGATGATGTCTTCGTGCCGGAACAGGTTGCAAACAAATATTCTTAAACAAACAAACAAAAATTTATGAGACATCCTGTATATTTTAATTGATAAAAAGTTAAATTTTACAAAGAATACTCTTCTAATAATACAACTGTAAGATGAAAGGTCAAATATTAATATAAAATAAGTAAATGAGTATCAAAGCAAGTAGTTCGAAAATGCGACTCGCAATTGTTTTTTTGAGTACGTCCTTGTAATCAGCAGAAAAAACTACATATTTTTGACGTATTGACCAACACCGTAGCTTCTATACTAACGAAGTTATCCATGTGCGGTGATCCTGTATTAATATCGTCGTAGCTCTTTTGTTTTTCATTTCTGGGATATAGTAGTATAAGAAGATTTTGTGCAAAATTTTATTTTCTACCGTCTACCACATAAATATATAGGATGTTCCATTAAACAAATGTTGTTTTTTAGTATCTCGAAAACGCGTTTTTAAAATTTTACAATCGTAATCGGAAGAAAAAACACTACCACTTTGGTAATGTTACCAACATCGTATTTTTAGTAGTAACAAAGTTGGCAATAGTGCCGACTTCAATTTGAACACCTGTATATGTACGTGTCTCGTAGGAAAAAAAAATATCCTTCCATTTACTAAAATAGAATTCTTAAATCAGAATATTTTGTACCTAGTAAATAAACATGCTCCTACTGGTACATTTGATAAACCCAAACTTCCATATATAACTGACACCATTATGATTTCCTTACGTAACAAGGCTTGGTTGGATGAAAGCAAAAATTACTCAACAAGTTGCGGATCTGGAACATTATAGGCAACTTCGTAATTACACTACAGGCGCAGTACGTAGAGAAAAAAAAGCTTATATGGAATATCAATTGAGAAATAAAAACTGATCGGAATTATGGTCTGAACTCAAGTCTTTAAATATTTGTAAACAAAATAAACGAGCTATTTTACCTGACAGTCTTTGAGATGCTAATAAAATAAACAAATTTTTCATTACATCTACTAGTAATATATACTCCACATTAAAAACAGACTCCACCGACTTGAATAATTATTATTCAAGCAATGTAAAAGCTTCAGTAAAGAGGTACTTAGAATTTATACCTGTTAGTGAGGAGGTAATTAGCAGACTTATTTCAAATATTAGAAGTAATGCAATGGGAACTGATCAAATTAGCATTAAATATGTTAGATTATGTTGTCCAGAAATTCTGTTGCCATTAACAAATATAATAAATTTATGCATTCTATATTGTGTATTTCCTACGTGTTGGAAAATCGCTCAAGTGATGCCCTTGCCAAAGGTGAAAAGTCCAACAAGTCCGAAAGATCTTCGCCCAAATAGTATACTACCATGTTTATCCAAGATACTGGAGAGAGTTTTGTCTAATCAACTCAATGTTATTCCTGCCACTCAATCCGGTTTTCGGGAAGGATATAGCTGCGCCACTGCTCTCTTGCATATTACAGATGATGTCATACGAAGTGTTGATGGGGGAGAAGTAGTAGTTTTGATCATGTTAGATTTCTCTAAAGCATTTGATACTATAAATCATAAATTGCTCTTATCAATCCTTCATTTTATAGGTCTCAAACAAAGTGCTGTTAGATTGCTTGCGGAGTACATTTTAAACCGGAAACAAAAAGTCGTTATTGGAGATAATAAATCCAGCGAAATGAGTGTGGTATTGGGAGTACCACAAGGTTCCATTTTAGGTCCCTTGTTGTACTTAATATATACAAGTTGTTTAGGGGAAGCCTTAAGACACTGCAAATGTCACTTCTATGCTGATGATACACAGCTATATCTATCGTTTAGGTCGTCCGATGTAGAGCGCGCAAACGATAATATAAATGAGGACTTGGAAACACTTGTTGGCTTGGCCGAAAAACATTACTTAAAAATAAATCCCACAAAATCATTGGTTATCTGTTTCGCTAAGAAGTCGTTGGGTAATATTTCAAATATGTTAAAAATAAAGATTCGTGGACAGCTGCTCCTTCCCACTGGTAGCGCAAAGAATTTAGGTGTGAATATAAATACCGATCTGCGATTTACATATTATATTACTGATATAAATAGGAAGTCGTGCGCCACCTTAAAAGTTCTTTATAGCAATAAAGATTGCTTAAGTCTTAAATTAAAATTATTATTATGTGACTCCTTGATACTCTCGCGATTCAACCACTGTGATACGGTGTATGGAAATTGTATTGATATGGTTTGTCGGAAGCGAATACAGAGAATGCAGAACGCATGTCTACGATTTATATACGGCATAAGGAAAAGAGAAAGAATTTCGTACACACTTCAATTAGCGAACTGGTTAAATATGGAGAATAGGCGATTTTTGTATTCTGGTACATTATATCATAAAATACTAACAGAAAAATCTCCTGCATATCTATACAATAAGATTTCATACCGAACAGACGTGCACAATATCAATATTCGTTTTAAACATCATTTATCAGGACGTAAGTTTAAATCTGAATTTTATAAACGCTCCTTTAGTTACAACATTGTAAGTTTGTATAAGAATATTCCTGAAAATTTTAAAATGTTGAATCTAGGAGCTTTTAAACGCAAATACAAGGAATTGCTTTATCCGCAGCAATGTCTGAGAAATGCCTAAAAATGTCTAAATTCAAAAATGAAATCTAAATAATCAATGAAACAAAATTAAAAACTAATTGATATTGGGTGTAGTAATGTTACGCGATAATAGGTTATATATAGTGAGGAAAGAGGTCATGCTTACTTACTTACTTAATTACTTACTTACTTAATTGCTTATTAGTTATTTTTTTATAGCTTAGGACAGGTTAAAATGAAAAATCAGTTATCACTAAGGTGTATAACTGTATTTTTAGCCTGATTGATCCAATTAAAATATATATTTATTATGTATGATATACGCGTTATTAAGAAAATTTTATATTTACTTTATGTACTATATATTTAATTTAAGGAAGTTTTGGATTTTGGATCAATAAATACATTATTATTATTATTTGAAAATAGATGACTGTTCTAAAAATAGCGTTATTTTTAATTAAAGTTTTCTCTTCAGACGATCAAAGTGTAAAAGATTGGCATAATTTTGGGATATTGTAAACGAAGACGGATTCGAAAAAAAAATTAATTATTTTTTTGTAAAACTTATGTTTGCTCCAATATTCAGCCGTTGCGGAACTTTTGGCATATTTTGTATTTTTGTGCTTTAAAATTTCGTACTTGCAATTACGTACCATTTTAGATAGATATTAAATGCAAGTTATTTCAACGTCAAAAGTATAAATCCTTCTTTCTGCAAAACTTCGCCCAAAACGATAAGTTTTTCGTCATAATTTTAAACGAACTCAAGTTTACGAGCGAAATGTAATCCTTGAAATCTTACTACGTAGCTTCAAATTTATATATCAGTAGGAGATGAAATACGATATATGTGATAATTTATCTTGATTTTTGTGTTATAGAAACTAAAATCGTGCTCAATATCATTATTGATATATAGTTACGTATGTACATATAGTTTGTAATTAGATATGTTTGAGTAGGTAATTTGTCCGTCCGTGGACGTAGGATTGTAATATTTGCCGTTAAATAACACTCAATTATAATGGTTTCCAAAT
Organism: Lethrus apterus; assembly: GCA_018397195.1. NCBI lineage: Eukaryota > Metazoa > Arthropoda > Insecta > Coleoptera > Geotrupidae > Lethrus > Lethrus apterus. The sequence continues at coordinate 14,808 of JAFFZR010023558.1, read as the reverse complement.
AATTAGTTTTGAAATCCCTATGTTCAGATTTCAGCCTTACTAAAAAAATAAACAAATACGGGACACTCAAAAATATGTATTTGTACTTTCTGCACTGATTTTTTAAACATTAATATAGACATTGATACCGGAAAATATAAAATCGGTCCATGTTAAATTTTATACTCCTTTCACACAGAAAAACTGTGTTCATTCCACATGAATGCATATTGTTTGTTATAACACAAAACGTTGGACTGGAATGTTTTGTTACAATAATTTCCATTTTCGTACATATTATGGATTTTTGTAAATAATAGTTCATACATAAAAACTGATTTGTTCATTTTTTAAGAATGCAACGTTTCTAGTTTTTACAAGAAATATATTTATCACCAAATATTTTATGCAATAATACATTACTTCCTAAAATCCCGTTTTCGTAACGCATTCCATAGCAAACAAACAATTCTCATGATCAAAAAACGAAATCAATTTTTCATCGAAGCCAGTACTAAATTCGAATGTCTTGCGTGGTTAATAAAACGACATGGAAATGGATATATATTTGAAGCCCAACACAACAAAGTAAAATGGAGAGGTAATAACGTCGCAAAATAGGATTCACAGAGTGTATTCTTATTTATTATAAGTGTAAATTGGAAACATTGATATTTACATAAATGGAAATGATATAAAGGGTATTTTTAGTTAAATATTAGTATTATTTTCTTGTCTGAAAGCCCTAATAAAATATCATTGTGATTAAAAATTTTTTGTATTTTAATATAATTTTTATTTATTTTATTTTATTTTATTTAACCCTTTCTTGTCTGTCACCTCAACAGATCTAACTCAATTACAGAGTCTTTGGGTTGCGGCCACGACCGACTTACAGTTGTTAGAAACCATTTCAGCATATGCTGCAAGGATTAGGAAAACGTGGAAAACCTAATAAGAATGGTCGGTCGGAAGGCCAACTCAAAGTTAGAAACATTGTAAACTTCATGTTTGAAATAAAATTCCAATGTCCGTAGCTAAGATTTGAACTTTAGACCTTGAGATTACTGACCTACTGACTAAGCTACTAGACCAATCATATAATGAAGCTATAATTTATTATTTTAGATGTTTCTAACAATCGTGAAGAAATCAATGGCAAATAATGTTAAGAAGACCGAGAGCGATAAAGGAGAGAAAATGATTGATTGTATGGAACTAGAGAGTGAATAAGATAATCTGAATGCACTGAAGAATTAGGAAAAAGAGGAAACAAAACGTGTAATGCAAATAATTTTACAGTTTTCTATGAAGATCCCTTTCTAGAACATGAATGAACCCATACTGATATTTTTGTGCATTTTTCAACATTATTGAAAAACAGTTTGTAACATCACTAAAATTGAAAAAAATTTCAAACTAAACTTGCACTTAATCTAAATGGAAGTAAATTTAACGATCTAAAAATGTATGAAAATTCTAACAAGATCCAAAAATTAAATTGCAGTTAAATCCAATTGCTCTTTTTTTTAATTGTGCAAGTAACTCTAGGTAAGTTTGTAGAATTTTCCACGCTACCTATTGATTTTTAATTAATCAAAAAGCATCAGTTTTTTTCAAGAAAAATGGACAAAAGTTATAATTATATTATATTATATTGTAACGTATAGTTAGTTCCGGTAATATGCGCAGTAGTTTCCAAAATATACCTTCTTTGAATTAACATCAATTTCAAGTCGAATAAATAGAGTTTGACAGCTATCAATAGCAAACTATTGTATTATAATGCTTAATTAAATTACCTAGTTACATAATGCATAACATGTAACAATTTCAGTATTACCTATTCTATAGTCCCTTGCCTGCTGATCCACCTTTCTGGAAAAACTCTTCGTTTGGGTTTGGGTACAGCCTGTGCTGGAATTAGATCATTTTGGAGAAACTGCAAATATCTTTCTTCCGTCAAATAAGAAAGGACCTAAAATTCTTATGTATTGTGTACTATTCCTGCCCATATGTTTACTTTTTGTTCATGTTGACTGTGTGTTTCTGCCATCCAATGAGGATTTTCCCTACTCCAATACCTGCAGTTCTGCCGATTACTGCCCCATTTATACAAAAAGTTGCTTCATCGGAAAAAACGATTTGGTAATGAAAACGTTCGTTAGCATGGTGCAAATTCATCATTGTCTCGCAGAATTGTAAACGTCCGTCAGGATCATCATCATTAAGCTGTTGAACTAGTTGGATCTTAAATGGATGATATTTTTCTTTTTCAACAACTTCAGTATTGGGAACTTACTGACATCATTATTTGCTGCCAACCTAAAAGACAATATCTTTTCATTAAGTGTTTTAAACTTAGTAACAACTACTTGCTACCAACCTTCTAGAAGAACAGTGTGGATTTTCTTCCATTTGTAAAAGAATGTCCACTATTTTGTGCACTTATTTCTGGACGACCGCCTTTTGAAATATTCTTAATATCCCCCGTCTCCCTAAATTTGTTTTTGATTTTGCTAACTGTCGATTGCGTAATAGGGACGATTTGGTTAATTAGCATTAAATATATCACAGTTATTGCTGGGATCTTGTTAGGTTCCCTCAACCAAGATAAATAAAATTTCTATTCATTGCATTATTGTTAAATTAGCCATCATGATTTAGTAGAATATTATTAGAATAATTCTATAAACTACAATAATTATGTCAGGAGCATTAAAGATTGAGAGAATGCTTTTATGAAACAATTTGCCAGATTTAATATTTTTATCATGTTATCTTGCTTATTCATTACTCAACAAGGGTTGTAAGATAAAAACGAAAGGTACTTCAATAAGCAATTTACATACCTACCGTTTGTGGTCTGAATTATTTCTTATCTAGGATAATATCAACATTAAATTTTCAGATCGATTTTTCTCAGAATTTTTTTTAGGATTTATTTACATTGTCATAAAGGGAAGAAAAATCACTGTCGGATTCCACTACAAAAAATCTATGTTGTCATTTAAAAAATTTTGTGGTGACGTCATATCTACGAAATAAATGAAAATTAAAATATAAAATCGACCTTTTTCCGCGTTTTTTAAAAAACCGCTTGAGTTCGCTTTTTTTTAAATATTCCATCCCACACTGTATATGTATACATATAGATTAAATTTAAAATCTAAAGACACCAAGCTGCGCGAAGGCTATGACGACACAACATAAAGTACGACCTGAAAATATTTAATTCAGGAAACATTCTTGTATACAATCAGGGTACGTTCCTACATTGCAAATATTTTGCAAATATATTTCTGTAATATTAATTTTTAATAGAAAAATAGATGAAATAATTATAAACATGAATATATTCAAGAAAAATGATAATAACCAACCTTCAGGAAGTCAGGTTATGTCTACGTATCGTTTGAATAATTCTACAATGTAAAATTATTACGTCAGTTAAAAGAACCTTTTTCACAGTGGGATTTTCAGATGTATCGCTCATTATATACATGAATCATTAAATTATAAATATTTATAACCTTAAATTACCAGAAAATATTGTTCTTACCTATTTATGCAATAAAAGAATTTTAAAAAAGCTGATTTGATAATATAAATATAGACGAGAGGTGGTGAAAAACACGAAAAAGGCAAAGTTATAAAACAAAGGCACTAGTATGTACCAAATAATAATATTTTAAAATATGGCGGCTAATAGGTCAATGTTTGCAGGAAGTTCTGTAATATCTCTATCACAATCATATTATTTTACTTTCTCTTTTTATGTTTAAAATTCCTTTGTACGCAGGTGTCTTTAGATTTTGCATTACCTCTACCTTGTTAAGTTATGAAATCGGATACCTACGTCATCAATTGATCTGCGCGAATAGTGAGAAAAAATTCATTGACGTAATATGAACGCGAGAAGCGAGTATAGGTTAGAATTATATACTGATCAAATAATACCTTTTACTACTTATAGTAATTCAGCCAATATCTGTAAGAAATAAATTACTATCTAAACATAAACTACAAACTTTCAAAACTTACCAAAAACTTAAATAAATAGCAATTGGAAATTACGAAAAACAACCTTTTCCACTACATAGATTAAAATATACTAAGTGATGCCAACTAAAATGAAAAGTACGAAAATTCCTTTCTGCTCATTTATGACGTATCCAAGTTAACTTAAACAGGTTCTACGTGTTATTTTTTTAGGTTATGCGCCAGGAAGTATTTCCCGGTGGAATTCTTGAATAATTTTTGATTGGCGGATTTTTGGTTTCTACTTTGTTCCTTTCTTCGCACGTGAATTATCATCAACATTATTGAATCCCGATCACTTTAGGATAAAGGGAAGAATAAAATATTGCGGACGGTATCGGAATTTAAGAAAAACCTTAAAAAAATATAAATATGAATCAAGCGAAATGCATTTAAATAATTTTCAAATGAATTGAGTATTTGAAAATTGTACTACAAAGTATATTGTATCTTATTGGTCATAAAAGTTATGACTCGATATAATTTAATATGAAATTATAGAAATTTTTCATCTTGGAAGGAAAAACACTAAAAAAATGTTATTCCAGTTAATCTTGAAGAAATAAACACTTATAAGTCTAGTAGTTTGCACCGCAAGTCAAACGATTCAATCCATCGGAGTAAGAAGTTTGTAGCTTCGCGGTAGCTTACTTAGTTAGCAGTTCAATATCTCAGATAGGAGAAACTTTTGATGGTTTTCGTCTACAACTTCGCAAGGAAAGCAATTATTCGTAAAAGTAGTCTCATGGGCGTCACTTATCAATATATTTATATTTCTAATGTAATCTCCGTTTTATTAACATACAGTGCGAGTGTAACGTAAGGAATAAAATTCGTACAATTTTTATCCCTCCTTGTTGGCAATTTTAGATACTTAGTATGCTAAAATATATGCTCTTTCAAATACTTAAAAGTATCGCACGAATCAACGTATTTAAAGTTACAATAACTATTGTCTGATTGTGTTCATATCTTCTTTTCGTTAATTATATTCACAATTTTGTGAACTACAATCAACATGATGTTTTTCTATTTTATTATTTGTACTTTTCAGTCATTTTCTTATTGGCATATTTTATTACTGTCAAATTTCAGGTTAATAGGAGTATGAAAAGATAAGTCTGTTTTTATTAACTTAATGATTCTTAATCTTGTAATTAGTGTTTTGTTAGGTAATATTTAACTATAGATGTTACCTGTGTTTTCAATATTATTTTAATACATACATTTTGAATTAGCACATATTTTTATTTTCGCGAATTCAAAATCGAAATCTCAGTAACTGCAATTAATAGATAGTTTACAGCGAGAGAGATATTGTTCTATTGGAGAATTTTTTTTTTTTAAATTAGGTGTGGGCGACAAAGTTTGAATTAAAATATTCGGTTCTCGAGAGAAAAGAAAAGATTATTGCAGAAATAATTATAATTATTCTGATGTTTTATGTTCCACCTTAATATACGTTCAATCCGAAATAAAAAATACACTGCTGGCAACTGTGCTTTCTGTACGCTCCAAAAAACACAAAATATACAGTTTATCAGTAATTCTATATTCGAAGTAACTAAATCACGAAATTTTTGGTTTTTAAATTTTTGTTACAGTATTATCGAAGGAAGAAAAGCTATATTTATAATTCTATGGTTATCTTTTTTTTTTTTCTTTTCTTGAGCGTGCAACCAATTAAAACGCAAGTTGTGCAATAAAATATATTTATTACAACACACCAAATATAATAAATATAAAAATGTGTTTCGTAATCTTTATCAAGCAATAAATATATTTGACATTTGTTATGTTTTACTATGGAAACAAAGGTTTCCATAGTAAAAGAAAAGAAAAAAAAAAAGATAAGTATTCTATCAACCAAGAATTTGACACTAATAATTCTATGGTTGATTGAAATGTTGTGCATTCTGGTGTTATCAATTACCTCATATAAGATTATGACATAGTGTTTATAACAAAAAAACTTAATACAGTTAAAGCTCCCTTTGTGGAGAACTCCCATAACCGGACAATTTTTCTGGAACCAAAATTTTGGGGTATCATTCTTATATGTATAAAACAAACTATGCTACAAAAACCGAGAAAGAGGCATAACATTAGCTTTAAGTGCATATGTAGTGAGTCAGCGGACGTTAATGAGGTAAATATGGACCAATTTTTCCAAAAATTGCCAGCAATGCTATTGGGATACAAACAATAGGACATCTTTTATGCAGATGAAAGTGGATTGTATTTCAGAGTTTGCCAGACAAAACTTTAACTCTTAAAGCTGAAAAGTGCGTAGGCTGGTAAAATGGCAAAAGAAAAATTGACCATAATGTTTTGTACAAACACGATTTGAGAGAAAGAAAAGCTTTTGGTTATTGGAAAAACTGCTTGATAACTGGCAATGAAAAATGTAGCTGTTAATAGTTTGCCTGCTACATGGACTTTCAAAAATGTATGCAACGGTGAATGAGAATTAAAAAACGTAAAATTTTGCTTTTACTGGACACCGTTGAGTCATATCGTAAAAGTCCAAAGTTTAAACCTAAAAAACATTGAAATCATAATTTTACCTCCTAACACCATATCTGTTTGTCAGCCCTTGGATCAGGGCATAATTTAAATTTTAAGTTTTTTATGGTCTAATTTTGAAACATGTCCTTTCAAAAATGGGTAACCTCTCCTCCGCCTCAGAACTTTCAAAATCTATTAACGTTTTGGAAGCTATTTACTTTATCAAAAAGGCATGGGAAAAGGTAACTCCCAGTACCATTCAAAACTGCTTCGGAAAGACCTGGCGGAATATGACGAAGAAGATGATCTCCCATTGGCAACCCTAGCAGAGTTTTGGAGGAACTTTGCTGAAACTGATCAATCTAAAAGCCAACTGGATGATGACTTTATTAATTTTGATTAAAGTTTAATGAAAGTGACGAAACCGAGAATAAAATAGCAGAGTCAGTAGCAGAGGATACTTTAGACTTTAGATACGCCGGATGAGAGTGACGAAGAAGAAAATGAAGTTGCTGGTCCAATAAACTCTTACGCAAGCGCCTTAGAGTCGGTGAAAACCTAAAACAGTTTTCAATAGGAGATTATGTTGCATTTCAACATTTAATTTTTCGTACAACTTTCCGTCGAACAAATCTCTTTCGAACAACTTTCCGGATACGATATAATGTATAATGTTCATATGTTTTCCAATATTCTTTGATAAAAAATTTATTTCTTACGTTTTTTGTTTAATTACGATTTTTTACCATTTTTTTATTTAACTTTCTTATATGCGGATACCTCCTATAAGCGGACAGACATATTGGAACCGTAAGTCTCCGCTTATGGGATCGTTTACTGTAAATCATTACCAAACCATTTGTAAAATATGTACAGGATAGGCAAATTTCGATGTTTTAATAGGGAATTTCGATAACCATAAGAGATACAAAAAAATTACCCTACCATCCTCGATCGCTTTTTTGGAGAAAAATTCAATGGTGAAAACCAAAATTGGCTATCGTCTTTTGTTTTCGAGTTATGCGCAAAAATTCGATTTTTTCAGTTTTCGTTTTGTGGCTATATCTTGCTTATTTGGAAAAATGTAGGAAAATAATGTCTACAGTGGCGTTGTCAGTTTTTTCAAAAAAGTTCTCCAAATTCGAGTTGTGACAAAGTTTTAATTTTTTATATGGAACTCATAGTTGGCTGTGGCTTAAATAAAAAGATAATTTTTTTCCCTTTTCAACAATATGCCCAATTTTTAATTTTCATAGAGATTTTTCACAAATTTATACTTTTCAAGGTCAGACTTATATCGAATATTCAAATTGACGTCATCATTCGCAACAATTGACATCGCTTTGAAACAGTCCGAACTGACGTTAATACAGAATTAACACACTATATAACATTTTTTCTTAGTTCGTTCATATTATTATTAGTATTTTCAAATGAGGTTATATTATGGGATGTCTGGTCTAGTGGCTTAGTGAATAGGCTAGTAACCTCAAGGTCCTGGGTTCAAGTCTTAGTGGCGGACATTGTAAACTTATAGGTATTACTGATATAAATTTTCAATATTTGAGACTTTGATTTGGCCTTCCGGCCGACTATTATTCTGATTAGGTTTTCCACGTTTTCCTAATCCTTGCAGCGTATGCAAGAATGGACTTTAACATCTGTAGGACGGTCGTGGCCGTAACCAAACCCTACCTTTCAGTCCAGATAAGTTTTTCAAGCTTTGGAGTGGTGAGAAGGAAGCACGGGAAAAAATGTCCATCACATCACGTGTCCCCAAAGAAAAAAAATGGCGTTTATGTTTGACTTGCAGCTTCACAATTATTATTACTCTGAATAAAACATTGTAATTTATCAAACTTTATTCGTAAACTACTACTCAAAAATGAACATCTGACCTTGAAAAATATGAATTTTTTAAAAATCTGTATGAAAATTAATAATTGACCAATTCAAAAGGGAATAGAATTCTCTTTTTAGTTAAGCCACAGCCAACTATGAGTTCCATATAAAAAAATACAACTTTATGTCACAACTCGAATTTGGAGAACTTTTTCAAAAAACTAAAAACGCCACTGCATTCTTATCGAAAAAGTGCCTGAAGAACGTGGACATTATTTTCCTTCATTTTTCCAAATAAGCAAGATAGAGCCATAAAACAAAAACTGAAAAAATCGAATTTTTGCCCATAACTCGAAAACAAAAGACGATAGCCAACTTTGGTTTTCACCATTTAATTTTTCTCTATAAAAGCGATCGATGATGGAGGGTAATTTTTCTGTATCTCTTATGGTTATCGAAATTCCCTATGAAAACATCGAAATTTGCCCACCCTGTACAGTCTACAGGTATTAAATGTTCAAATTATTTTAATAGCATTGACGATAAAATTAATTAATTAATCTATTTGAAAAACACGTTATAGTAATCGAAATTTTTTTCTGATACCTGGAAGTAGGCAGCTGTAAAACCAATTCGATGGAAGAAAGGTGTAGTAGCTCTAAGGGTGATCAATATTTCATCAATCTTAAGCAAAAATTTTAGAAAGGCCTGGGCGATAAAACAATTTAACAACAACAATTAAAAAGGGTATGTTAAGTTTTAGGTGTGATAAAGCTGGTCGTTATGATAGTGTAGTGATAGTGTGAAATTGTACACTAAAAAATTAAGGTTGTCAGTTGCGCCCGAAAATAGCGATGAAAAGCGAAAAGTCGATTTGGCTCAACAGTCAACGGTGAAACACTACGTATTTTATATTTAATTTAAAAAATGGAATTTTAATTTCTAGAATTTTAAACATTTCTGTTCAGAAGTAAACGATTCGCAGTATATTAAAAATTTTAATTGTTCTTCTAAGCAGGAAATGTATGCATCCAATATTAAATTTTTCATGCAAATATTATTTCCATTTACTTCAGAGTGCTAGTTGTATTCGACATTTTTTGCTACTTCCGTTTACTGAGAATAAGCATTCTTTATTTGAAAGTTGACCTTTAAAAATGTGTAATGCAATTTTATTCCAACGTTACATTTCGCTTCAATTAAATTATTTCGTTTCACGAAAGAAATCATAAATATGGTAGTACTTATGTATGAATTTAAAGTATAACAAATTTGTTCACAATCTTAAAATCAATCTTAAAAGCATTTGATAAATTTGACTTGATGAAATGAGGATTCAGGTTTCCTACGAAAAAGATTCATTACGAATCTCTAGAAAAACTTTTATTTAAGGAATGTAAAATACTGTACTAAAAACTTAGCATTTAATAGAATTTGTTTTTTTTTTGTTATACAGGATGTCCAGGGATGGGGTTACAAGGAGGAAATTTTTTTTTAATATGCGTTTTACAAAAAAAAAGTTATTCTTTATAAAAAATTCTTATTTCCACGTCGAAAAACATATTTGGATTTGACTGCAGCCATACACTTATAAATTCAATATTATTGCAGCTGATACTTTTATTTTTCAACTAAACAACAATTAGTTTTTGTAATAGACAAGTAAATAAGTATTAATTGTTAATTTAAAACAGATCTAACAACCACTATTCAATATAGCTGCCTCCAACTTGTAAACATTTTTCAGCTGTTTTAATAAATTCATTGTAAACTTTGTTATCGTAGCAGGCACATTAATCTCATTCAACGCATCCCTTATTGCTTGTTTTAATTGATCTAAATTTTGTTCTGTATCATGAGCAAACACGTTTTCTCTTAACGCTCCCCACAAAAAAAATCCATTGTGTAATATCAGGTGACCTAGCAGGCCATTCGACTGGGCCATTTCTGCCAATCCATTTTCCTGGAAATTGACGACGATATTATGTTATCATTAAAACTTATGAACCAAGTGGTATTTTTTATAAACGTAAAATAGCCAATAGTACTTAATAAGTTGTTTATTACAAAAACTGATTGTTGTTTAGTTGAAAAATAAAAGTATCAGCTGCAATAATATTGAATTTATAAGTACCTGTATGTCTGTAGTCAAATCCAAATATGTTTTTCGGCGTTTTGAGGAAAGCATAATTATAATTATAAAGAATAACTTTTTTCTGTAAAATGCATATTACAAAAGTGTTTCCCCTTTGTAACCACATCCCTGGACGCCTGTAAATAGGTTAAATAATGATATATAAATTATTGAATATGTCCGACAGTGCTCATTTGATTACAATAAAATATAGTATATTATGATGAATTTTTCAGCAACGGAGACTTAATTAATCATCACTGGCTATTGGTATATGTACATTTTATGGTTCCATGAAATTTGTTCGAAAGAGATTAGTTCTACGGAAATTTTTCGACGGGAATTTATTTGAACGGAAAATTGTTTGTTAGGAAATTTGTTCGAAACAAATTTGTTCAACGGAATTTTGTTCGACAGTAATTTGTTTAAACAGG
>JAFFZR010023557.1:0-38353 GCA_018397195.1 Lethrus apterus | reverse complement strand
CACAAATTCAGAAAAACAACGCAATTCTGAACATGAACAACGAAAGTTGATGTAAAATCACTTTTTGCATTTATAATCAGTAATGGTATTTCCTTGATGCGCGAATTCTTCGAAATTTCGTACTTAGTAAAATCAATGAAGGGGGGCACTTTCGTTGTAACATGAGGATTATCCTGATGCAGTTTTAAAAAATTTCAAAAGCGACACGTTCTGAAAGACAGTTAGGTTGGGACAGTTTTGCTTCATTTACAAGTCCAACATCTTACACGGGTGATTTCCTTACCGCCTTCGAAATATGCAGACATTTTTTAAAATGTTACATTTTTGTTACGTGTTATAAGTCGAGGATTTGAAACAAAAAAGTCAATCTTAGAAATCATTAAAATTAGTCCTAGTTGTCTGGGATCGCGTTAGGATGATTTTACTTAATTTAGGTAATTTTTGTTTTTTGAAAATAATTTTTTGTTCTTGATTTTCGCATTGTGAATTTTTGGATCGTTAGTTTTAAACTCAGCAAAACTTAAACCTTAAACCAACCCATCGTGATCCAATTTTAAAGTTAAAGACTATCAATAAAACTAGAACAGCAACAGATTGCTTTGAATTTTTTATTGGCATAACCAAAACAATTCTATTCCTGTACAACTTGAGTTTGACCAACTGAGGGGACACTTGATTTAGCTGTAACTCGGGTTACATCAACTCTCAAGTGGGTGGGTGGGTGGTGGGGCTGTCACCCCAATAATTTTAAATGTGAATAGGGGTTAAACGATACGTTTTTTTAGCCTATAATTTTGTTGTCGATTTTTTATTTTTGAACTTCGAACCAGTAGTTTTTGAAGCGTTTTAAAAATTGATTATCTAAAAAATAGGTACTTCCATGTTAACGGATTAGATGTTGAAAATGTTCACCACCGGCTTCCATGCAATAGTAGAGACACTGTTCAAAATGTTGTCGGACATTCTGCAGCATTTCGGAAGTAACTTGACTGCATTCGTCTGTAATACGTTGTCGTAGTTCTTGTATAGATTAGATTAGATTCTTTATTGGTCCAATAAGATACATATGAGTACATAGGACAAGTCAAAACATATTAAAACTTCAAAAAACATACATACAATGAAATCACTTAAATAAAATAATAAATTCATCAATACTATATATAGAATAGAATTTTGTTCGGTTGCATAAATTTTACTCTTTAAATAACCCCATAAAAAGAAATCAAGGGGTGATCTGGGTGGTCATCAGTAGGGCCTCTCCTTCCATTCCATCGACCAGGAAGCCTTTAATCTAAAAACTCTCTCACTTGTATTGCAAAGTGAGGGGTGCACCATCTTGTTGAAATATGAAAATATGATCTTCAAGATATCGGTTATCGTTCTCGAATCTTCCTGATCGATGGATTGGAAGGGGAGGCCACCCAGATCACCAGACTAGTACCTATTTTTTAGATAATAAATTTTTAAAACGCTATCATTCAAAAACTACTGGTTCGAATTTCAAAAATAAAAAAACGTCGCAACAACAAAATTATTATTATTACTTAAAAAAAAACGTATCGTTTAACCCCTATTCCCATTTAAAATTATTGGGGTGACCCCCCCCCCCTGTAACCCGAGTGAAAATAGCTAAATCAAGTGTCCTCTTTAAAACAAAAATTCGAGCATTTTTTTGTAAATTGTTTAAAAAGTCGAAAAAACAAGCTGGACTGTTTTCGTTGGCCCACTCTGTATACAAAAGTTTCAAAGTTGATCAACGAACGTAATTGTTCTTTTAAGAATTTGAGTAATTCAAGCAATTAATTTTCTTTAGATTAAACTGTTCCAAACTGTTCAAGATCTGTTTTTGCGTAGTGTTTTGACTTAATCAAGTCCAATGCAAATAAACCACAAGTAGTTAAAATCGAATACTTACTTTCCGTCAGGCGTGATAAGTGCATGCGTCACTATGGCTCCCAATGAACTGTCCGCCAACTTTGCGATGAGTTTCCCGAGACGTAGGTTCCAAATTCCGACGCAGTTCCTCGTAGCCGTCGCCGCTAAACTCAAATCCTGCGTCAAACTACATTTTTATTTATTATACCTACTATCGTTAGTTTATTACGATCACCTTATGGAGTCGACTTGCAGTTCGTGTCTGTCGATGGCGTGGACTTGCTCGAAGATGTTGTTGATATTCCAAACTTTAACCGTTCTGTCTATCGATGAAGTTACTATGCTGTTCCAACTTCCGATCGTCAGCGCTTCCAGTTGGATTATTCGACCGAAATGGGCGTCGAGGATCTTGACCAGCTTGTGCGTTTTGAGATCCCATACGTACAAATTTTTCCTAATGAGAAAGTGAGATATTGAGGGTTATGTTTGTGTAAAAAAAAAAAAATTTGGAAATGGAAATCAATTTAGAAAAAGTTACCCGGTTCCAAATAAATAAGTTGCATTTAAACTAAAAGCTTTACTATTTTCAGTGCTAAGGAATTCAAATCTTGTTACATACATTTGATTTACTGAAAATTTGACTGAATTCAATTTTTGACAAACCTGACCCCGGCGATTGCATAATTTTTCCGTCCACTTAAAACGATCGAATTTGATCTCAGCATTTTCGTGGAGATATTCCGGATTCCATAGGGAAGCTTCAAGACTATGGCTTCGCCATTCACGTCAGATTCCAACTCCCAAATTACGAAACCGTTGCTGGTGGTTCCGTATAAAATCGTTTCGTGTTTGTCCAGTTTCAGTTGGAGAACAACTTCGGTATCGTCGGTGGAAGCTCTGGGTAGATCTTCGATTTTTTCCCATTGTTTTTCTTCGTCGTTGCGAACGTATTTGGAAACGGTGTAACAGTCGTCGGTGGTGCAGGTATATATAGTTTCGTGGTCTTTGCTCATGACGATCGATCCGTGAAATTCGAACGGTTCGATGTCAACTTCTTTTGTGCGATATCGCAGGATCATCCGGTCGTCGTCTATATCGCCGGTCCAGAAGATGATCTTGTGTTCGGTGATGTTGGCGTATTCGATTTCTACCGAAATAGGAATAGGAAGTGCAACGTATAAAGTTGATATACTTACGAAGAATTGGCCATAAGTTATTATCTAAAGGGCTTTGGAATCTTTCCTCCAAATTCATTCGCATATCGAAACGGACCCAAGTGCGATGACCGTAGATGAAAAGGTTACGGTTGAGAAGGAACACTCCACACACTTGCTCGTCTTGTTCCAGTGGATTATCTATGATGTTGTATTCGCTGGATAGCATATTCAGAAGCACCGTCTTTAACATACATTTTAAATACATTTTAAATCAGGCGATGCGAGAATATGCAAACCTGGTTGTTATTGGTAAAAGCAGCCGCCCACTTGTTGTCAGGGCTGAGCACCAATTGCTGCATGATGCCTTCGATGTTGGGATTAACGTCCCTGGTGAGGTCGCTGGTGGAAAGATCCCAGGTTATGAATCTATTTGAGACCGAGACAACGTATCTTAAATCGGACGTGAGGCAGATGGCGAAGACTGCAAATTGATGTCCTTCCAACGAATACTGCAAGAAAACTATTCATTTTGCATCGATAATGATAATTTGGGTACCTTTAACGGTCCTCCTGGCGTGTGCAAACAGTGGTAGAGTGGCATTAGAGCGCATTGTTTGGGACCTTTGTGATCGCAATCGTTGAGCAGCATCTTAATGTTGGAATTGGTACTGCTTTCTGGTAACAAGCGACCCACCATCTGAGGTGCGAGCATATTTGGGTACTGAGCGAGGACAGCTCCGCCGAGACGTAAAGCATCGGCAACCAGCATCAGTTCTCTGTAAATTTAAAAACGAGGTAAATGAAATCCATGATGGGAGGAGAGGGAGCAAAGAAAAGAGGGAACCGACCGAAGAAAAAGTGACTAGAGGCAGTTAAGGAAGACCTAAGGAAAGTGGGCGTTGAAGACTGGACAGCCCCAGCAGTTAACAGAGAAAAATGGAGGAAGATAATAAAGAAACTTTAAGCCAGGAGCCTTTAGGCTTGTAGAGCTTGTACATATATATATGTAAAAGAAAGCTCCCACTAAATAGGATAGGTGCGCTGAAAAAGTTTTAGAGGTAAGCCGTTTGGAAATTTTGGATCATTCTGGATGGAATAGTTTCTTTTCGAAAACATTTCTTAGAAGCTCTAGAGGCAATCATCGAATAGTGTGTAACAAGCTTGGATAACATGTTTGATACACTTTTTGAACGAACGATTTTGAATCCTTTCCAGGACGAACTTTCGGTCTTAATGAAGACGCTTATTTACTTTAATCTAGGAATAAACCGCAGTACCTAAATTTAATAATAATCAGACTAATAAACGCTAGAAGTCGACACTAAAATTGCAAAAGCAAATATCAAATAACTAATCAGAAAATAAAAATTACAATTAATCAAGGAGAGCTGGAAAAGTATGTAATGTTGAATGAGTGGTATTTTCGACCTATTTTTGTGGATTTTCTCTTTAAAATGGAGTCTTTATAAGATGTAATAAGGCTGCAGAATTGAATACCTTTTTGCATCTTTGTCGTCTCTGTGGCTTGAAGCATCTTCGTAGTCGGCGAGGACCGCCTGAAGTGGACAGCTGGACAGTTTTGCGTGCAACCATTCATAATTGAAGAGGACGTTTTCGTACAGATCTTTGAAGCGTCTTGAACGGACCAGATGATAAGGGAGCTCTCCGAACTGTGCAAAATTCAACATCAAAATCGATTGTGGAAGAAAACAAAAATTTATTTATATCATTTTGAAATATACACACATCCCTGCTCAGAAAATGATAATGAATTGAACGAAACGTCCACAAGAACCACCTCATGTTGACTGACTGACTGTAACAATTTCTTTTGATTCTCTTCGTACGTTAATCTTGTATAACAGAGCGACCCAAATCTAAAAGGAAATATTGGCAACTGTAATTCGTAATTTCCATTTTCCTTCTCCAGCTATACGTCCTTCCCCCCAGTTGATAAATGTCTATGTCCTCTATTGTAATTCTCTATTGGACCTACACATAGTAGAATTTCTAGGTTGGTTCGTATTTCTTATTCTGATTTATTTGCATTTATTTTTCTAAAAAAAAGTCTCTTTAATTAACGCAAAAACAAACGAATAATAACATGTTCACGCAAACAAAAAGAAAAAAAATTAATTAAAGTGGATTAAAGTGGGTTGGGTTTAAAATTCGGTTTAGAATTATTGGGTTTTCCTGCTGAATTGATTTGAATAAGTTAAGTTAGGTTTAAGGTTGAAGTTGATTGAGTAAATTTTCTATAACAACCCAGAAAACCCAAAAACAATAAGATTGTTTAATTTTATTGAAATTTTAACCTAAAATCCAACCTCAAACCCAAGGTTGACTAGATATTCTGATGTCTTTCGACTAAACTGCGTTGGGTTTAAGGTTAACTGTGTTATTTTCTGACGATCTTTGACTAGATTGGGTTCATTAGCGTTCAAGTTTGACCCCTGCCGAGCTTGAAAGCCTTCTTATCACCTCCTCGAGCACCGAAGCGTGTAAAAAACGTAGGATAGATAAACCCTGTCTAAACTTGTACTCGTTCTGAACTCTTCCGACATTTTCTCCCTTGTTTTCATTCTGCTCCATGTTTTCTTGCAAATGTCTTCTAGTCTTCTGATCAGCCACCCTTTCCTTCTCATTGTCTTTAGTAGGATTTTCCTGCCCACCGTTTCGAACGCGGCTTTCAAATCCACAAACATGACAAGCATTTCCCCTTCCATCACTACTGCTTTCTTACTCGTTAAGTATTTTAGTTGTATAGGTTGTCCCTCTGTTCTGAAACTACTGACCTTCCAGCACGACCCCTTTCTCATCTATACCCTTCTCCAATCTCTCCCCCAAAACCTCTGCCTAAATCTTGTATGTAATATGCATCACTGTTATTGTTTAGTAATTCTCTACCACTCTCCTGTCCTTCTTCCACATCTGGACAATTTTCTATATAAAAATTATAAAAACAGCGCGCCGAGAACTGACTGACTGAACTCTGTTGAGTCAAAACTACATAAAATTTAAAAAAATCAAGATTTGTGGATAGCATTGATACCCCTTTAAGAATACTTAACGAAATCAATATTGGGAAACCAAACCTAAGGTTAAAATGCCTATTTCCCGCAAGTAAAAGTCAAAAGAGAAATCTGTCCGTGTTTCACAAAATTTATTCAAAAACGACTCTGTTGCCTGTAAACTTTCATGTTGTTGCGTGCTTGTATTTTTGGCTGCCGCTTATCCGGTTTTTTTTCAACCATTGTCTCACCTTTCTTAAATTGTATCTGGAAACTTTGCCGTCTTTCGCATAGAAAACCAAGGGCTGCACGGGCACCTTTCTATCAGCTATGCCTTCTTTGTCGGTAAGGTTGAACCGATACCTTTGAATTTCCGTGTACTTGAAGGGTTTGGGTTTGCCGCCACCCCATATTCCCAGGTAGTAGTCGGCGATCATCGAGTGAAAGTAGGTTGCCATGTTCATGTTTTTGAAGTATCGTTCTTTGGCGGTGTCCCGAAATTGTCTGCAAAAAGAATGTTATTAAGACGAATCACCGTGTAGATTTGTTAGAACATCAAATAGAGAAGGGAAGGGAAGGTTTAATGTAAAAAGTCGCAAATAATTTTTTTCTGCTGGTTGAAAGTTGGAAGCACCATCCTATTGCTTCCAACTTTTGAGTTCTAGGATTTGTGTAGAATGAGACTCGGAAATTCTGGATATAGAGTGGAAGAAAACTATTTTTTCCTCAGTTTTATGGGATGTTATTCATGTTAGGAGCAATCAAATTTACTTAATCAAATGAAATCGCGACAGATTATTTTATTTATTTACCTGTGATACCAATTCATAACGCTTACGCCATCGGCTTCTCTTTCTGACAAGTAATTGGGAAGATCGTTTCTGATTCTCGTCCATAACAAAGGTGGTATTCTTCTGACTGGCGGCAAATGGTATTGGTACACGTCATCCAAGACCTTATCGTCGAGAGATATCAAATCTTCCAGTTCTGATTCTGATAATCCACTTTTGGCAGCTGTTATGTAGGCCAATGCGTGGAAGACCAATATGCGGCCATGCTGCAAAGTTAGCTCATCAGTATATCTACATATGTGCATCTATAGTCCGTTCGTTAGCCATTGGCGAGCATTGGTTTACAACTTGCGCTAAAAGTTACGACATAAGTAAACAGAAACGACCATTTACAAGCGGAAATCCCTTAAAAATATCAGGGGCGTCCGTAATCGGCAAATGTTTTCAATCGCATCGTGTTCTTAATACGCATATTATTATTAAAAATATTTGTTGCGCCACTGCATCTTTACGTCATTTTATTTTATTTAATACCACCAGAAAAAAAGGTTCTAGCGACTCTTTCAGCAGGTACTCTCGCCAATGGCTAACGAACGGACTATACCATCCAATCATTTCAAATGAGAAATTCAAATTCGCATGTCTTAGTTTTTATTATTCGATTTTGAGTTGTGACTTGCCTGTTTTTCGATTCTTTCGAACAACATCATGATGGAATCCATGACGGTCGAGGCTAGGTGCGTGTCTTGGGACTTCGTGTAGCTACGCCATCTGCAAATTTCCGCGAATACCAACTTGACAAAAATGGGCAAGCTGCATTTTTCGATGGCGTTCGACACCAAACGCCATTGGTAGTTTGTGAGATCTCTGCAGGCGGTCCTCATCCACATCCTCAAATAAACAAAATTAAAATCGGCGAAAGACGTGGACGACAATCTTACTTTATGACTTGCATGGCGAGATCTTCGCCCAGCGCCGAGACCTCGATGAAGTTCTCTTCGACGTCGATCATGCGCCTTAAAATGTGATATTCTTTCGATACTTCTGGATTAGATTCTTCGCATGCGGACGACACGATGATCTAAAAATAACGCGTTTGGTTTTGTTTTAACGTAACAAGCTTGACGTGCATTAATAGCTCATCCCGTAGACTAACGTTAGTTTCTGGGCGAAAAAGTCGTCAGTACGGCTGCTGTGAGCGATCAATGCATATAGAGTGCTCGACAGGTGGAGCTGTGCATTTCAGATTTGGTTTTGTTAAGGTTTTTTTGGATTTACCTTGCAATGCGGTGGGAGTCGTGTAGGTAACCAGGAGACTTTGTTGGAGTCTTGGGTTCTGGTGAGTTGGTCGACCGAATCCAAAAACAGCACTAATGGTTGTTCTTTTGTGGCCATCGTAAGGAGTTGTTTGAAGTGCGCTGTCAAAGGGACTATGTCGTCCGGAATCGTATCGAAAGAAATGGTGAAGTTGTACGAAATCTAAAATAATAATTGGTTTTATTGGTTAGACTAACTAGGGGTGTGCAAAACTTTTCATGCCGCGTCCCCTTTTCATTCAGATACAAATTCAGATACCTTTTTATGATTTTTTCAATGGGGTTTAAAGGGGAGGGCTTTAAACCCCATTGAAATTTTGTAAAGCGATATTTATCAAATGTTTTTGCTTACCTGCTGGCATATTGATATCAAGGTAGGTGTAAGGGCGCTGGAGTCGGGAGTCGTACCCAGAAATCTGACGATGCTGATCGGTTTAGCGTTTTCGAACCAACCTTTAGATGTTGACATGCTAGCACTCTTAGCCAGTAAAGATGTTTTTCCACAGCCGCCTTCTCCGTAGAGGACCAAAATTTTATCTGAGTCCCCTAGCATGTAGTTTTTGATATGAGTTAGGTCATCTTCTCGCCCATAAAATACCTAAAATTGCAATAAAATAAATATTAAATCATTTTTACTAGACTGATGTTTCCTTCACCTTCACGGAATTGTTGCAGGCGTGAAGATGCTGTAAGATCTCCGTAATGATTTGTCCTTGAGCGCTCGAATCCTCTTTTCTCATCGCTCTGTCAACTAGTTTGATGATGTTCTTGTAAAAATGAGTGATGAAATGTTTGAGGTACTCCTCGTGAGTTTCCGGATCCAAACCTTCCCTTCCGATCCACTCAACATTGTACCTAAAACGAGTAGAACAATTCGAATGTTTGAGTATCTTCCGACTTACTTTTGTAAGTTGCTCGTTTCAATCTTGTTGGGCAGCCTTTCGTCCCTCAGGTTTGCGAGTAATTTCGTCGATTCGGTGTCGAGACTTCTGTTGATGATATCGACGAAAAGCGAGGCTTTTTTCAGGTTTTGCAGATTTATGTTGTTGATGTATCGGATGTAGGCTAAGCAGTGGTTTTTCGTGTTTTTGACGTTGAGGACGCCGTTGATTACCTCCCTTTCGGTCACTTAAAATCCGAGTTGTAGTTACGATATTGTATTTGAGTAAGTTTGTTACCTGACATGAAATAGTTATGCATTGCTTCTTTGTCCATTTTACCTTGTTGATGTAACGAGCTGGATGCTTTCCTGAAAAGTTTTTGGAATTTTCCCAACGTATCCCACCATATCGCTTGATCTTCGGCTTGTAATTTCGGTATCCGCTGAAAGTAGTAAGGATTACGCAATTATGACAATTCTTTTTCACATTTCATCGAGTTGAACTGTGATATGTATGACTGAGCTACCAGAATAAGCTAATTTCTACTGTTTGAACAAATATTTCGTTCGTGTTTACTTTATTATTGAAGTTGATGAGGATGGATGAAATAGGTTGCAAAACGGATATCGGTGGTACGGCGTTGCTATCTTTTCGGTACCACGTGTCTATCAAAATTACATCGTTTCCGGTCGCTGCCAATTCGTCTCTGATCATCTGCAGTTCCGACGATAAAATGTAGGTCGGTATCGGTCGGTAGCCGTATTTTTGACCGAGGAAAACCTAGTACAAAGGGATTTAAATTGGGAATTCGCGTTTGATCGCCTCGCTTACCACGAAATTAGGTCCCATGGACAGTCGCTGACAGTTTTGTATTTCTTTCATGCATAATTCGGTGGTCATGTGATCGTCGGTCGCTTCGTCTCGTACTCCCCATCGCATGTCGACGACCTGAAAAGATGATTTTAGGTAATTAGGTAATCGGAAAGAAGAACATAATATAAAAATACTGAGAAAGGTAGCAAATTAAGGGAAATAAAGAAAAATTATAAGAATTAAAATAATGCATGAAAAAACGAAGAAATCCAAATAAAGTATCTTGAAAACAAAAAGAAAAGAGAGAATAAAAAAGTGACGAAAAAATGAATAAAAAATAAAATGAATCTGTTTAAATTATCGTGGATGTATGCCGCACATTCTTTGTTAAATAGGGATACATACGCCGAATACTTTTAATCTGTCTTCAGAGCGCATGAAACCCAAAATAATAAAGATCTACTTTAGAGGAATCACCAGAATAAAGAACCACTGGCTGGGCGACCCCCAAGCGAAGTTAAGGAAGAGTACATAAAAACATAAATCCTAAAAAGGCGCCAGGTTTTGACCTAATCACAGGAGAAATCCTAAGAAACCTACAGAAAAAAGCTATAGTTAAATTGAAAAACCCAATCAATAAATCATTCAAACTTCAACATGTGCCCAGACTATGGAAATTCGCCGAAGTGATGATGATTTTAAAGGCAGGTAAACCGTTAAATGAAGTCACCTCATATCGGCCTGTATCGCAGCTATCCAAACTTTTCGAAAAGCTTTACCTAAAACGGCTAAAACCGTCGAAGAAAAGATACCAAATCACCAATTTGGATCTGGGAACCAACACACCTCTACCGAGCAAGTCCACAGATTAGTAAACATAATAGAAAACACATTAGAAGAGAAGGACGTCGCACTATTTCTAGATGTGGCGCAGGCATTCGATAAAGTTGGGCATCAAGGACTACTTGCTAAACCAGTGGCGGTTCCTCTTAAAGAACCACCGTGTCATGGCCTCAGCCCCACATCTCATACGAAGAAGTCCATTTATTTTCATTGAAAATAACGATTAAATGATTAATTATTAAACGCCGTCGACACGTAATTGTAATTAGAATTACACCAATTAAACGGTAAACGCCGTTAGCTGGTTTTGTACGCGCCTTTAAGAAACTAGAAACTCAGTTCGTGCAAATTATCCAATGGCTCCGAATTCAGTCAGTGTGTGAGCGGCTTCGGGGAGTTGGCGGGTAGAGTGGATGGCGAGACAATATACACTGCCAGAGCCAGTTTATTTCTGGCTCAAAGTGTTGCTCAAAGTGAATTTTCACCAGATTTGGTGATTTTAGGTGTCATTTGGTGATTTGGTGAAAACTTTTATAATGTAAAGGTGTCGTTGTTTAAAAGGGATCGGCGTCGGTTTCGTTTTTAAGGACTCAGCATGGCACGCGTCGAGTGTAAAGTCCGTTCAACGTCCTGTTTGCTTGTCGGTGTATTTTACGGTTCATTGTCCTGTTTTTGGTGATTTTTCGAATCCAAGAATAAATATATAATAACTAATGGTTTTTTTAAACCTTATTCCTTTGTTTGTCCTTATTTCAATTACAGATGTTTATTTCCTTAGGACCTTTTTTTTTGGTCATACAATTATGGAGTGAATCAAAATTGACAATTTTAAATTTCAATTACGCAGCGAATTTTTGTCTGTCTTTCAAACATCCACTTTATCTTCGTTGCTGCGTTTCTTTTTTATAACATGGGCCCATTTCGGTTGCCCACCGTTGCTCCAGGGAATCTCGAATAATCCGGGCAAATCTGGAAAACTCCGGGCAAAATATGTGGAAATCCGGGGGAACTCCAGGCAAAATCCGGGAAAACACCGGACAAAGCCATGAAACTCCTGGCAAAATCCTGTGGAACTCCGGGCTATATTCCGGGGAACTCCAGGTAAAATCCGGGTAACTCCGGGCTAAGTCCGGGAAACTTAGTGCAAAAACCTAGGGGAACTCTGGACAAAATCCGGGGAATTCCGGGCAAATTCCGGGATACTCCGGGCAAAATCCGGACTTATAATTTTTTAGTCTACAAATATGAAATAAATAAGAAAAAGTTTTCAAGTTAGTACTAAATTATGAACATACATGTTGCTATGTGCGTTTATATCCAATTCAAACTAGAAGAATTAAACGAAAAATATTTATTTATAATTTCTTCTAAAGATCTCGCGGTCCGGATAGAAACTTTTCGCGCGCCGTAGCTGGCTCGCGGGCCGGGGGTTGCCCACCGTTGCTCTAGAGTCTGGACTCTAGCTAGACTTATTCTGTACATCAGTACACTCTTTAACACATTCTTCCTAATTTCATTCTTTATTATTCCATACTAGATTCTTCAATTTAAGCAAAAATAAAAAAAGTTCCCTGGCCTTATTATCGTATTTTTGTTTTTTGTAAAAAGTAAAAAAAATTTAAATATGATTTGAAGTTCTTCTTGCGACTGAGTCACGCCAGAATCGATTTTCGCCACCTTTTGCGTGTACTTCATTTAATGGGTCAAATAGTTAGTACCACTCTGTACCTGTTTGTGATTGCGAGCCAAGGGCAACTTAATTGTCGATATTTTTCTATCACATGTACTTTGCACGATATCTGGGGCCGATAAATCTCACGAATTGGAATGTGATTTACCTGAAATTCCAGGCCGTGTTTTTCGCGACAGTAGTCCTTGATTTTGGGATAACATTTCGCCATGAGGGTATTTCTTTCCATAGTCGTGTCTGGAATAAAAAAGTAATAACAATTGTACCGAAACGTAAGGAACTTACCGGTGAACGTCGAGCTTGTGAAAATCCTAACAATTTTCGAACTAACCGGCGGTAGATGTTCTAAAGTGCCGGTAAAAATCAAATCGACGGTCCTGTCGTCCATTTTGATCACTTTTTACGGCCGAAAAAATGTGCTTTTTCGGTTGGCATCGAGCTTTCAAAGTTCGGCCAATCTGTGTCACGTCGACTGTGCAACTGACTATTTTACCCCCCGTTTCGATCGATTTGGTGTTGGGGGGTTGTTTATTGGCACGATTTTTGGCGAATCGTGTTTTATTTAAGCGGAAAATGTTAAATAATTAGTTTCGAGCCTAATTGTGAATTTCACAGCATCTGATTAAATTGAGTTCACGAAGCATTTTCAGGGAAAAATAAGTTAGTTTAGAATTTAGTTAGCCACCTTGTCTTGGTTTTGGATAAGCTAGGGTTTCAGGGAAAAATAAATTGGTTTATAATTTAGTTAGCCACCTTGTCTTGGGTTTGGATAAGCTAGGGGTACAGTTACTTTTTAATTTGGAAAAAAAAATTTTACATATTACGAATTGTCGATTTATTGTTTTCGGGTTTGTTTTAACTATAGTTTTTTTTTCAGAAAATTATGTAGTCGATAACTTCGAAATTACGCATCAAAAATGGCGGGGGATCCATCAGCAGCCCAAATGAACAAATTTCGGAGCTACGTCACCATGCTGGCCGATCCGAACTGCAAAGACGATCTCAAACTAAAGGCTACGCAGGAGATCAGCGAAAACTTTGAGGTAAGTAGTGTTCATTTTTTTGACCGAAACGATTAAATGTAAACTTTAAACTTTAATAACTTCGTTTATTCAGTAAAATTCACTCAGTTGATTCATCAGCCGACTCGCTTGAGTAAAAAATGTGCAACTTTACTAAACACCTCGAATGCTGATGCATGTTCCTGTGTTGATTGTGCATATTTCTTATCATGATTTAGTTTATTGTCATGTTTAGTGCCAGATGTTACCTACTTTCCACAAATACGGGGAATTAAAAAATGACTGTATGGTTTGATGATCTAAAGCATTATATACAGGGTGAGTCGGGAGGATCGCACCAAACTCAAGGATTGTATTCTACATGTAAAAATAATTCAAAAAAATTCCAATGTTGTTATCCGATATTTCTTTGTTTTCAAGTTACAGCGTCAAAACACAATTCCCCTTACATACTATTCTAATCGTTGCGTTCTTGTAATAAATGTTCAAAAATACTGCCATTGACTTGTAAACATTTTCTGTTTCGTCTAATAAGGGCGCCAGTTGCAGTCTTCTGATGATTCATGCCTTTCTTTAATATCAACGTATTCGACATTTTACAGCCGATATTAAAAAAAGCCATGAATCCATCAGAAGAGCAACTGGCGCCCTTATTAGACGAAGCAGAAAATGTTTAGTAGTCAATGGCAGTATTTTTGAACATTTATTACAAGAACACGATGATTAAAACAGTATGTGTGGGGAATTTTGTTTTGACGTTGTAACTTGAAAACAAATGAATATCGGATAACAACATTTGAATTTTTTAAAGTTATTTTTACGTGTAGAATACACTCCTTGAGTTTGGTGCGATCCTCCTGACTCACCCGGTATATGGTCGACTATTTTTCTTAAAAATGTGCGCGATCACCTACTAAGATATATGAGTTGTATGGTGTTGGGTTCGCTCCGTAATTGAAATTCAAAAGAGTACAATTTTTAATATTTTTGGATAAAAATTCGAGTTCGAGGGTTGTATGGGTTGGTTTCGCTCCGTAATTAAAATTCAAAAGATAAATTAATGCTGGACGATAGACCAAAATTCGCTTCGAGGTCGACCGGTCGATCGCGATCGAGGAGTGGCTCCTATCTAAAGAAACTTCCACATGATGTTATATTTAAACTTGACAGTCCGGATGACAAGATTGCATATTTGCATATTTCAATGAGTATATTATATCTACTTTATATTCATGCTTTTTTTAGGCTTTTTACACGTGTAAGACACCTTGGATCGCTGACAATTTTTATGTTTATTGTAATGTGGATTATGTTGATTATAATTAAAATTTGGTTTCTGAGGATTATGTCCAAAATTATTTGAAAGGGTTGCGGTTCAATCATGGATTTGTTTTGTAAATTTGGTTTCTGCATGAATTTGTTTCGATCTAATTTTTGTTGATTGATTTCCCATTGAAAATCATTTGTCGGCATATGCAAAGCGACATTTAAATCTGCCGGGTTTTTAGTACGCATAAGCGAACCGATTGGTTCTTTTAAACCATTTGGTAATATTCCTTAATGAGTAGTTGCGAAAATGATCAATTAAAACGATTGCTTTGTTCGGAGCAATGTGCGTAGTTAAATACGGTATTTGCAAATTTAACAAATGTTATACGGTTATAAAATACAAATGGCTTTTCATTGCCTTGTTTTAAGTCATTTCTGTATTAAGTCTCTTTTATCTGCATAACTATTAATAGGCGCATTTTTTAAATCGAACCAATTGTTAATCATGTTAGAAGAAATATTTATGGTCGTGTGATGGCATTACACTGTAAATTGCGGCAAGACGCTGAGAAGTACAAATGACAAGACAATGAACCGTAAAATACACCGACAAGCAAACAGGACGTTGAACGGACTTTACACTCGACGCGTGCCATGCTGACTTCTTAAGAACGAAGTCGACGGACTGAAGGAAAGTTTAGTTAATTGTAATTGAGTAGTAGTAGTTGTAGCGTACGCGGTAGTAGACACATATACAGATAATAAAATAAATGGTGTTTGAATTATTAACCAATGAAACCGACGCCGATCCCTTTTAAACACCGATAAGCAAACAGGACGTTGAACGGACTTTACACTCGACGCGTGCCATGCTTGACTCCTTAAAAACGAAGTCGACGGACTGAAGGAAAGTTTAGTTAATTGTAATTGAGTAGTAGTAGTTGTAGCGTAGGCGGTAGTAGACACATATACTGATAATAAAATAAATGGTGTTTGAATTATTAACCAATGAAACCGACGCCGTTCCCTTTTAAACAACGATACTTCTACAGGGCGAGCCGTCCTTTACAGCGGCTTTGCCTTTAATTTTTGACAAAATACTCGATATTCATTTTGAAAATCATTCACGTCCCGAGCATTATAAAAGCTACTGACAAGTTTTATTCAAATTTCAATAAATCGTGGTAATAACTCCACCTCACCAAGAAAATCTGGTATCATATTTAGATACTTTTGTTTTGAAACAGGTACTTGATTAAGAGCCATGTTTTTGTTTTTTTTTGTGACTGGAGATCGCGAACGATAATTTGGAAAATGTTGTGAGTCTGAATCAGAATTTTCTGAACTTTCTAGATTTTCTGAACCTTTAAGTAACATTTGGTACTTACAATAAAATCAATCTACTCTATGCGTCTCTGTGTACTTTCGTGACGACTCGATGGGGTTCTTCAATGTCCACTTGAAGGGTTTTGTTGAATTACTTTTTTCGTTCCAACCAGACAACTATATTCTTGTTGCCAATAAATCGTTGATACGAACCGATGATTATTTTCACGCCTCCGAATTCTGGGATGTTCATAAGGGTCATTTTTAAAATTGAGCCGGCAAAACTTAATAATGATTAGTTGTTTCTTCACCTAAAAGTCAACGTCAACGTAACGAACTGAAAATTTGTTTTCAATGCGTTTGAAACCAAATCACAGTTTTTGTTGAGCGCGTTAATTTCCGAGTCAATATGCAAGTTTCATTAAACATGCATTTCACAGACGATACTGAGCTCGCCCCTCTACCAGAACTTCTTGGATCATTCCGTGAAGATCTTCCTAAAAATTTTGCAAGAAGGTGAACCACACTTCATAGCAGAATACAACATTCAACAAGTAAATTTCGATTTCTCATTTTGAGCTCGTCGTTTATGGTTGTTTTACAGGTGAGGAAGTTGATATTGGAGATCTTGTACAGATTGCCAACGAATGACCTACTCAGACCGTACGTCAAGCCTATATTGTCGTTATCTTTGAAACTTCTCGAAATAGACAACGAGGAAAACGTCTTGGTCTGTCTGAAGATCATAATTGAGCTTCACAAACAATACAGGCCGGCTTTCAATTCCGAAATTCAGCACTTTTTGCAATTCGTCAAATCGATTTATTCGGAGCTGCCCAATCACATGGGCAAAATTTTTGAACCGAGAGCCCCTATTAAAGTCAAAGATTTAAGCGAATTGAACGTCGAGGAACTGCTGAAGGAGACTTTTACGATTACGACGATACAAACAGAAAAACGCAATAAAGACCAGACGTTGATTTCGGTAAGTTTAAAAAAAAAGTTTTTTTGTTTATTAGTTTTCGTTTTTTATAGTATAATTTGATACCAAAGGCTGTGTTGTCGTTGAAAGTCATACAAGATCTTCCAATAATAGTTGTGCTTATGTATCAATTATATAAGCAGAGTGTTCATCAAGACGTCAGCGATTTCATCCCATTGATTATGACCACAATTACGTTGCAGCCATCTCTTCAGCAAAGGTAATGAATTTTAAGTTTATGTGAATAAATCTACATTATTTTTAAAGGCAAGCCGATACATTCAACAAGGAAATTTTTGTTGATTTTATGGGCGCCCAAATAAAAACCTTGTCGTTTTTGGCTTACATTATAAAAATATATCAAGAGGTCGTTTCCAATCATTCCGCCATGCTTGTTCAGGGCATGCTCGGTTTGTTGACTTTGTGTCCGATGGAAGTGGCACATCTTCGCAGAGAACTTTTGATAGCGTCCAGGCACATTTTAGCCACTGATTTGCGAAACAGTAAGTCTACCAATTTGGCGTTTTTTGTTTATTTTACATTCAATTGCAGAATTTGTACCACATATGGAACGGTTATTCGATGAAGACGTCCTTTTGGGGCGAGGCTGGACGACCCACGAGTCGTTGCGTCCTTTGGCTTACTCCACTTTGGCTGATTTGGTGCATCACGTCAGACAACAATTGACGCTGTCCAATATAGCCAGGGCCGTTCATCTTTTCAGTAAGAATGTCCACGACGACAGTTTAGCAACGACGTAAGTTGTCATCGAAGTTCCCGTCACCTAATCCTTCATTTTTCAACCTTTTAGACAAAATAAAACATGCAATAAAAATATATTTTGTAACAGTGAGACAAGTTCTTACATAAGTAATTATATATATATTACAACCAAGAATCTGACATTAATAATGTTTTATTTTGGCGGAAAGTTCACGAAAATCTTAAAATCCCAAGAAATTCCTGATTTCAATTTAATTTTAACCCTCCCAGCATACAAACGATGTCCTGTAAGCTCCTCCTCAATCTGGTCGATTGCATACGGCTGCGAGCCGATATTGAAAACACGACGGAAGGTCGAGAACTCCTCATGAGGATGTTAGAGGTGTTTGTCCTCAAGTTCAAAACGATCGCCAAGATTCAACTGCCCAAAATGGTGGAGAAATTGTAAGTGGAAACTTTACAACGACGTCTTTGTTATTTCGCGCCCGTTTCAGCAAACAACAGCAGACGAGTCAGACGCAACAGGTCGAAGTGAAAATCGAAAACGACGTCAAACCTAATCCGGCCGATATCTTAGAGAACGCATTGGCTGGTTCGCAATACGCAAAGGAAGAAAAATCGAAGTTCGGTTTTCCTCAAAGTAACAATTACAGTGTCGCTGATTATAGGAGTTTGGTTAAGACGTTGGTGTGCGGCGTGAAGACTATAACTTGGGGTTGTGCCGCTTGCAAGGTACGCCTGTGATTTAATGGCCATGTTCAGCCGGGTGATTGCTTAGCAAGCGCTATGACAGCAGCCAATTGAATGCCAACTAAATGACGGCACGTTGGCGTTCATTGGCTGCTGTCATAGCGCTTGTCCAGCGCTGACTCCGGCTGAACATGGCGGTGGTAGTAGTAGATCATATTTTAATTTGTTTGTAGCCGAATGCTGGACAGGCGGTCGTTGGGACTAAACAATTTCAACCTCACGAGACTTTAGTATTTATTAGGTTAGTTAAATGGGCTTTGAAAGCGCTAGATATTTACATGTTGAACGTTGGGCCGCAACCAATGGGTCCATCGAGGGTGAATCAACAAAACGTCAGAACTAAGGAAGAAAAGGAAGTTTTGGAGCATTTCAGCAGCGTGGTAAGTAAATCTGTAAAAAGTTGGAAATTCGACATGTTCATCGAGCCAGCTTTGCCGTTTTCAATCATATAACTTTTTTTAGTCTTTAGTCTTGCAACTCGGCTTGTTCATTGATATTTGTTCTTTATCAGTTTTCGATGATGAATCCACAAACTTTCCACGAAATTTTCTCGACTACGATTGAGTACGTCGTGGAAAGGGTGTACAAAAACGGAACGCTGCAGATAGTACCGAACACCCTTCTCGCCAACCCGACAACTAGCCCGATTTTCGCGACAGTTTTGGTTGAATACCTCCTAGAACGCATGGAAGAAATGGGTTCAAACGTCGAACGCAGTAATCTTTATTTACGACTCTTCAAGTTGGTTTTCGGGAGCGTTTCGCTATTCCCGCAAGAAAATGAAAACATGCTCCGTCCGCATTTACATCAAATTGTTAATCGGTGCGTTAATTCATCTTTTTGAATCTTTGGTTCAAGTTTTGTGATTTCAGTTCGATGGAGCTTGCGATGAGTGCCAAAGAGCCGTACAATTATTTTCTGTTGTTGCGGGCGTTGTTCCGATCGATCGGCGGCGGTAGCCACGATCTTTTGTATCAGGAGTTTTTGCCTTTGTTGCCGAATTTATTGGAAGGATTAAATCGTTTGCAAAGCGGTTTGCATAAACCTCACATGAAAGATTTATTCGTCGAGTTGTGTCTGACGGTTCCGGTACGCTTAAGTTCTTTATTGCCGTATCTTCCGATGCTGATGGATCCTTTGGTGTCGGCGTTGAACGGTTCGCACGTTTTAATCAGTCAGGTGAGATTAAAATTCGGTTTGATGTCGGGTTTGATATCGGTTTTGATATCGGTTTTGATATCGGTTTTGACGCTTTGTCTTCAGGGTTTGCGAACTTTGGAATTGTGCGTTGATAATTTACAACATGATTTTTTGTATGAGCACATACAGCCAGTCAGGGCTGATTTGATGCAAGCGCTTTGGAGAACGTTGAGGAATAACGATCAAGTTGCACAGGTTGCCTTCAAGTAGGTACTTTGAGTCACGTGCTTTTTAATTAATTTTTTCGTGAAGAGTTTTAGGTAAATTTGGCGGTGGTAACCGGAAAATGATGATTGAACCTCAAAAATTGGAGTACGCAGCTAGCGATTACGATCCACCGGCTATAATAGCCCATTTTAAAGAGCAACAGGATTCAATTGACTTTCCTGTTGAGAAGGTTTGTATAGTTGAACTCGAGAATAATATTCATTGGACAGAGATATTTATTAAAACATTGATAAAGCAATATGGCAACTTGTCAATAAATTTTTTTTAGAGAAAATAAATATATTCAGAAAATGCTGAATTTGAATAATAAGTTTCAATTGTTGCTTTCAATGAGGCCTTGTTTAAACATTTAGGCTAAAGTTAAGGCATACAATAGTTAATTTCTATAACAAGCGAAGAAGTGCCTTTGATGTTTAAAATTGAGTTTATATGACCTTTGTCCCTTTAAATAGGAATGTAAACTGCACATGAGAACAATATACGACTCGTGTAATTTAAATGAAAATTAAATTATCAATCACAGCAAATCTGACTCATTTTTTTCTTTCTCTTGAAAATGAGTTTCTTTCTTCAAGTGTCGCCTCTTATAGAATTTACTACCTTTGATTAAGGCTAGTAATAGTAGACTCCATGGAGGCTACATTTTCCCTAAAATTTCATATTAAATACTCTGACAAGTCAGGCAGTGCTAAGAATTTGTTACACAATATTTATTTTTTTATGTATTGTTGGGGCTGTTAGCAGTGATAACATTAAAACTTTATCCTTGTCTTTTTTTTTCATCAATATTTTTATTTTTATTTTCAGAATTATCCAATAATGTATTATATGAATTATATAAACTTTTCTGAAATTTGAGAAAAAATACTGTTGAAACGTCAAAGTGCAATTTTGTTTAATTTTGTTTGTAGTTTGTAGAGCTTCTGATTTGAAATTTTACTTTGCAGGTAATCGAGACAGCCTTCAACGCTTTAAAACAAAGCACTACCGATTCCTTTTACCGCAAACAGGCTTGGGAGGCTATTAATTGTTACTTGGCTGCTTCGTTAAACTTGAGCGACGATAAAAGTACGCTGATAAATTTATTCATGCATCACAGTTATCAAGACGGTTTGACTATACCTCACGTCAAAGGCTCTTCTTACAAATCAATTTATAAACAAGCCAGGGAAACCCACCAGACAGCTCTGATCGGAATGTTTGTGGCAGCTGCAATAAAGGAGTTGCGATATCCCGCTTTATCGACGATGTATTCTATTGTCAGACATTACACGATGGTTGCTGTCGCTCAACAGGCTGGAACTTTTGCAATTAATCCAAGACCTAATGAACAAGTTTCGTTGGACCCGTTGGTTTTGGTCGATGCTTTGGCTACAATAATGGGCCATGAAGAAAAAGAACTGTGCAAGCCGGGCGAATATGCGCTTGGACTTATGATTAACACAGCGTCAGCATTACTCGGAAGCAAAGAACTTGCCTGTCAGTTGCCTTTGATCGAGTATCTGTCTGAACAAATGTGCAATTTGTGTTATGAACGAGCTTGGTATGCGAAACTGGGTGGTTGCAAAGCTATCGAGGTCATGTTAGATAGATGCGCCCGGAAATGGGTGTATGAACATATGTTTGACTTTTTAAAGGCTTTGATTTTTGTAATGATGGATTTAAACGGTGAAGTATCCAGCGGTGCTCTCGATAGCGCGAAAACTAATTTGGAAAAAATGCTTATTGTATGCGTGACGCCTCCTCCTGAAAGTTCCGATGAATCGATACGTGGCGTCCAGAATAAAGCTCTACGTAACGTCGTACACGAGCTAGTTCGACAGGTAACAAGTCCGCATTTGTTGGTAAGAGAGCAATCGATGCATTCGTTGCGTTTGTTGGCTGAAAGACAAAATAAAACGGTTACTGAAATTATGGAACCGTTCAAGGATCTCTTGGTTGATATGGTTCCTCCAAAGAAGCATCTTCTCAAACATCAACCGGCTATTGCTCAAATGGGACTAATGGACGGGAATATGTTCTGTACAACTCTTACTCCAAGATTATTTACAATTGGTAAGTAATGGTTGATGTTATTGCATGTTTATGATCTGAACATCATTAGCTAAACTGATCTGAATTAGTCACTCACATCCGCAGACCAACGTTGGTTTCTGAGTTAATACGGCCGATAAGCAGGCACCGACTAATGCTTACGGCACTCACCGAGAGGTGGCGCCGTGCATTAGTCTAGCATTAAGTTAGTGTTTAAAACAATAGACAAACCTGTTATTATGTGGTGCTTAATTGATCATAATTTTGCGTTTTTCATCTTAGATATGGAAATAAAAGAACACAAACTGTTCATAAACGACTTGATTTCATTGTGTAACACTGAAGACACGAAGCTGAACAATCTTTCCTGTTACAAATCGATAACGAACTTTATACCATTGAGAGTGAGTGCACTGAGAGCTCTTGCTGCGTGTCATTATTTGGAAACGGACTTGCGTGAGACTATATTCCACGTGCTGTACAAAACCTTGGAAGGACCCAACGCTGAGCTTCAAGAAACGGCCTATGAGTGTATGAAGGCATTCATTACCGGCTGTCCCATTGAAAAAGAATTGGTATGACCTCAAAGTAGCAAAGCGTTTTTAATTTTTATATTGCAGGTCCACAAGACTATGAGACCTTTGCTGATGACTCTAGGCGATGTGAATAATTTAACGGTCACCGGACTTAAGATGCTTTCGTATTTAACGCAGTTGTTTCCGTTGTTTTTCAACGAGAAGCTTTGTGAACAGCTCCTGGAGATTTTGAAGCAGATGTTGGAGAATCTCGTTAACGTTCATAAAGGTAACGGTTTAAAAAATAATCTGATTGGAAAAAGTAAATTGAATTTTAGCATCTACGGGCGTTTCGAAAAAAGGCGAAGATGAACAGAAAATAATGACAGTTATAGACATATATCACCAGACTCCGGCAGCTTCTTCCAAATTTATCAACAAGTTATGCCAACTGGTATTACAAACTGAGCAATCGATGCTCATTGAAGCCAATTCACCATTCAGAGAAGTCTTGATGAAATATTTATTGCGTTACCCCATCGACAGTTTGGACATGTTTCTTAATGATAACTATGTAAAGGTATGTTTTTCATTAAGTCGGTTTTGGTTGAGTTAATATTTTTAAATTTAAGGACCAACAATTTAGCAGATATTTGGAATATCTATTAAAACACAAAGAAGGTAAACCATTTAGGGATCACATACAAAACCACATGGTCAGTAGATTAATTACATTGGTTTTGTCCAACATCAACATTGCTTCAACACTTAGCCAATCGGAGCGTAACGAACTACAATATCAAAGTGTAAGAATCGTATCGATTTTGATCAAATATGATGATCAGTGGCTGTCTACACAACAGGAACTCGTTGACGCCTTCAAACAAATTTGGTGCAACGACGAATACCAAGTAAGTAGAAACATCAGTCTTTTCATTTGATTAGATTTTTTTTTCAGGAAAGGCACAAAAAGGTTGATACGTTGGAATACACACATTGGAGGGAACCCAAACTACTCGTTAAGATTCTTTTGCATTATTTTTGTCATCATCCCAACGATATAGATCTCTTATTCCAACTGTTAAGGGCGACCTGCGACCGCTTCATTCCTGATTTTCAGGTAATATTTCGTATTTCCTTTAACATTTTACATTAAAGTGTGTTTGCAGTTTCTTCGTGATTTTTTGGAAAACACCGTCGCACAGAATTACACAGTCGAGTGGAAAAGATCGGCGTTTTTCCGATTTGTCGAGCATTTCTCGTCGAATTCGATGTCGCAGGAGTTGAAAGCGAAAGTTATCCAGTTGATTTTAATACCGTGTTTCGCCATGAGCTTTGAGCGTGGTGAGACGAACAAACTAATCGGAAGCCCCCCGGCTCCTTATCAAGATAATCCCGACAATATAGTTTCTGTGTTTATCAATAAAGTGAGTCGCTTTATGTGCAATATTTTCTTCAATAAAACAATAAATTTCAGCTAATAGATCCGGATAATCCATTCCCCTTTGCTGATTGTGTACGCATATCTCTTCTTCAATTCTCGTGCCTTTTGGTGGAGCAGGCAAGTCCGCATATACACGATCACGACGGTGGTAACAAGACACAAGGTTTTAAGTTGCGTCGTTTGATGACGTTTGCGTGGCCGTGTTTGCTTGGCAAAAACTGCGTCGATGCTGCTACCCGATATCATGGCCATCTTTTGCTTTCTCATATCATCGATAAGTTTGCAATTCATCGTAAAATTGTGCTTCAAGTCTTTCACAGTCTGTTAAAGGCACATGGCTTAGAAGCTCGAAATGTCGTGCGGCAAGCACTTGAGATATTGACACCATCCATGCCGTTACGTATGGAAGAAGGCAACACAATGTTAACGCATTGGACAAAAAAAATAATTGTCGACGAGGGGCATTCAATTCAGCAGCTTTTTCACATTTTGCAACTGGTTGTCAAACATTATAAGGTTTATTACCCTGTTCGACATCACTTGGTTCAGCATATGGTTAATTCAATCCAACGTTTGGGTTTTAGCCCAACTGCTACGTTAGATCACAAAAAATTAGCTGTTGAATTAGCTGAAGTTATCATTAAGTGGGAACTGTATGGAATTAAAGAAGATACTGAAAGTGACTGCATGGTGGATAACAGTCCCACCAAAAGATTGCCTTTTGATGATTCGATGGAGCCGCAAAGAAAGCGACTGGCCATTGCTGGACAGTCCACATCAGGTCCTAGCGTTCAACCACTTTTGGTACCGAAAACAGAGCCCGGATTAGTGAAGCCAATAGATCGAGTTCACACCGACATGGTTTTAAATTCTTTGTTACGATTGGCTTGTCAGGTCAATGACGCAACACCCCAAAACCCTACCAATCCACCTGTAAGCAGTCCTGGAGAAGTGTTATCTCGTCGTTGCGTCATCCTCCTCAAAACTGCATTGAAACCAGATGTCTGGCCACAACCTATAGATTTAAATTTGGTATTTTTTGATAAAATCTTGCAAAGTATTGAGTCTCCAAATCCAAATTATGGAAACATATGCACGGCGCTTGAACTGTTGACTTTTCTCTTAACTGTCATGAAAAAAGAGCAAATTTTGGCAAGTTTTAAACCTTTGCAGAGAAGAATCGGCGCCTGCTTGACGTCCCAAAATAATAAAGTTATCAAATTGGTACACAGTTTATTACACAAATTAATGTCATTGTTTCCGACTGAACGCACCAATTCCAACATGTCTTGTAAATATGAAGAACTGGAGATACTTTACTTCACAGTCGGGAAGGTCGTTTTTGAGGGCCTGTCCAACTATGAAAAAAATTTGCAAGCGAGTCCTTCAAGTCTCTTTGGAACAATAATGATTTTAAAAGCAGCATGCATGAACAACAATTCATATATTGATCTATTGATCACACCTTTTATGAGGGTTTTACATCGCATTGCCAAAGAACATCTTCAACCGACAGTAAATGAGACGAGTATGATAACCAGTGAGCTTTTAATTTTGAGTTTGGATTTAGTGAAAACCAGGTAAGTGGCATTTATTTAAAAAAAAAAATTTCTGAAAGGCTTTTGGTTTAGGGTTGTGGTGATGGGAGTCGAAATGCGAAAAACCTTCATTGGTTCAATTCTGGTCGGTCTAATCGAAAAGTCACCGGATATCAAGGTGATGAAGGCGATTAATAAGATGCTTGAGGAATGGATGAAAAACAAAAATGTGATAACATTATCCCAAGCGCCAAGTCTTCGAGAGAAATCAATTCTATTAGTTAAAATGATGCAGTACGTCGAGAAACGTCATTCAGATGACGCCGATTTGACCGCCCAATTCTTAGATCTTGTCAACTATGTCTACACAGACGAACAATTGAAACAAACGGAATTGACTTCGAAATTGGAGCCGGCGTTTTTATCGGGTTTGCGGTGCAACCAACCCCATATCAGAGCAAAATTCTTCAAGGTTTTCGACGAATCGATGAGGAGACGCCTTCATGATAGGTTGCTTTATATCACGTGTTCGCAGAATTGGGATGCGATCGGTCCTCATTACTGGATCAAACAGTGCATCGAACTTTTATTGGTGACGGCATCTACCGACACCAGA
Organism: Lethrus apterus; assembly: GCA_018397195.1. NCBI lineage: Eukaryota > Metazoa > Arthropoda > Insecta > Coleoptera > Geotrupidae > Lethrus > Lethrus apterus. Next base: position 12,326 of record JAFFZR010023557.1, on the reverse strand, counting down.
ATACAGATGGCACATGAAAGCAGCATATTACCGAGCATATCTTCCGTTATTCATCAAGCAGATCCTCAAAAGCGAAAAGATTTTTTCGCGTTCCAAAATGAAAATCCACAATTTTACGAAAACATGGAAATTAAGGAGGAAGTCCTCGATATGGATTTATCAAACGTCGAATCGAATCAAGGACTCGAAGAAAAAACAGTCAATCGTGTCGAGAAGATAACGAAAATGATTTCTGAACATTACAAGTTTATAGAATCGTGTCAGAATATATCCACTGATCAGTTTTTACTAGCCGCCGCGCAGTTGTGTCATCTTGACACTAACTTGGCCGAGCAGGTGTGGTTGCAATTGTTTCCGAGGTTGTGGAGTATCTTGGATGAACAACAGAGAAATGCTTTGATGCAGGAGATTTTACCTTTCGTGACGTCAGGTACTCATACGGTTCAGAAAGATTGTCATCCGACCGCTATAAATACGTTTGTGGAAGCCTTGTCAAGATGCAGTCCACCAATACAGATGTTACCGTAAGTAAAAGCTACTAAATGGGCCTTTTTGAATTTGTTATAATTGAATTGTTCACACTGGGACATTGGCTAGTCGAGTGCAGTGTTCCAATGTGAACCATTGGTGTGAAAACATGAAAAGTAATAGGTTTTAGTATTAGGTTTGTTGTCTGAAAGTTCGTTGTGGAAGACAAAATCCAGAAAATTGACATTTCTTATTTTTTTCTTAATTAATTACAGCCCTCTGATGAAATACATTGGAAAATCGCACAATTTATGGCACAGGATGGCTTTGGGGCTGGAACAAATGGCTTTTGACCCCAATACCGTTTTAAAAAGTAATCCAGCCACCTGCTACGATTTTGAACCCGATCAAAATCCAAAGAACGAAATATTAGATGCTTTAGGCGAATTGTATTCGTTGTTGTGCGAGGAAGATATGTGGGCCGGTTTGTGGCAAAGACACGCTCATTATAGAGAAACAGGAGTAGCGATAGCTTACGAACAGCATGGATTTTTCGAACAGGCGCAAACCGCTTACGAATCAGCGATGGCCAAACACAAACAAGATAATACGATGGGTCCGGTTCCCACTTACACCCAACGAGAAGTGCTCCTGTGGATGGAGCATTGGATTAGATGCGCCAAAGAACTGAATCAATGGGAAATTTTGCTGGAGTATTCTAAAAACGCCGTCTATGATCCATTTTTGATGCTCGAAACTTCTTGGAGGATTCCGAATTGGGAAGTCATGAAGGAAGCCCTTTCGAATGTCGAGTATAGTTATCACAAGGAAATGGCCTGGAAAATCACCTTATATGGGGGATTTTTGCTTATTTGCAATCCCGAGCCGGATAAACCAATAAAAATCGCCGAACGTTATGTCGAAAGTGCCACCTCGTTGTGTTTGAGTGAATGGCGTCGATTGCCTCACATAGTGAGTCATATTCATCTACAGTATCTGCAGGCCGCGCAACAAATTATGGAGCTCCAGGAGGCTTACCAAATCCATAAAGGCTTTTCACAAGGACATCAAAATTCTCTACACGATATGAAGGCAATCGTGAAAACGTGGAGAAACCGTTTGCCTGTGATCGCCGATGATCTCACCCATTGGAACGATATTTTCACATGGAGACAGCAGCACTATCAGTTCATCGTGCAACATTATGAAAATTTGCGCGAGACTTCACACACGAATTCAATGTTAGGGGTTCACGCCTCCGCGCAGGTAGGTTCGTCCGAATCGATAATTTTTGGTGTTTGATTATTGTTTTTCAGTCAATCATACATTTCGGGAAAATTGCCAGGAAGCACAAGTTGACTAACGTGTGCTTGGAATCACTTAATCGTATTTACACGATAACCAGCGTGCCAATTGTGGATTGCTATCAGAAAATAAGGCAGCAAGTCAAGTGTTATTTGCAGTTGGCTTCGTTGAATAATAAAAACGAACTTCAAGAAGGTTTGGAGGTCATCAACAATACGAACGTAAAATATTTCACGAAGGAGATGACCGCCGAGTTTTACGCATTGAAAGGAATGCTCTATCATCTGAGTAGTGAGTAAAAGCTTTTTGTTTAGTTAAGTAATTATCCGCCACTAAGACTTGAACCATAGACCTTGAGAGTATACCATTTTGATCAACTGTTTTCGCACGTGTGTTTCACTGAGTTTGATGACATGGGAAATTGTTGCTTTCACTGTATCTTACCTATTAAAATTTTTCGTTTTATTTCTGAGTTACTAATTTTTGCAAACATGTTATGCATGGAAAGAATTTATTGTTTATTTTGTAAATGGCTCATTTATATAAAAAAATGTGTTAAATAATTTGTTAAAATAACACACATTGTCAATGTAGATAAATCGGACGAAGCAAACAAGGCATTTTCAGCAGCAGTTCAAATGCACGATACCTCCATAAAGGGCTGGGCTTTATACGGCGATTACTTGGAGCAAGTTTTTACGCGCGATCCTCGACAAATAAGTTTGGGTGTAAACGCCATCACGTGTTTTCTTCATGCCTGTCGCATTCAAAACGAATCAAAAGCGAGAAAATACCTGGCTAAGGTACTCTGGTTGCTGAGTTACGACGATGAAAAGTCGAGGTAATTCGTCGATAGGTTTTGCGTATTGAATTTGATTTAACGTTTTTCAGCCTGATGGAAGCTCTGGATAAATATTCGGTGGGGGTTCCTCCGAATTTGTGGTTGCCTTGGACGCCCCAGTTGTTGAACTGTTTGGTACTTTATGAGGGGAATATAATTTTGAATTTGTTGTGTCAGGTGAGTTTTTGGTTTTTAATTTAAACACGCGCTGTAATTACTTTTTAGGTAGGGAGGATGTTTCCGCAAGCTGTGTATTTTCCGATTAGAACACTGTATTTTACGTTGCGAACGACCACTGCGATGAAAACTACGACTGTACAAGTAAGTGCTTGCATAGGTTAGACGGCCGTTAGTTACAATGTGTAATGGTTTGAAGTTACCCACAACAGAGTTGAGAAGCTATAAGACAGTTGGAAGCAAAAATAAATTAAATCAAGCTTGTCCCTTCGTCGTTCCATACTGTAAAGTGTAGACTATTCAGCTGTTTTTTATTATGATTTGTCAACAAAATCTCTACCTAGTGTATTTAGTGTAGTTTTTATCTGTCTATATCTTTCAACTTCTATGTTAAAGGGAGACAACTGTGAGCGACTTGCATCTTTTATGACTAATTTTTATAGTTTTCATTCTATTTTTTTCACAGCAGTATAGAAACTTATGGCCGCCTAGCCTTAACATTTATTTATGTTTAAGGTTGGTTTTGGGTCAAGTATTTATGCTGACCAAGAACATAGATCTGAAATTGTTTTGTTTTTCTCATTAGAACGTGGTTCACATGAAACCAGTCTCGATGTGATGATTAGTCATCATCAACATTCACTAGTTTATTTTGTGTATCGGGGAAGTTTGTATCAAATTACCTGCCTGTAAACGCATTGTTATTAGGTTTAAACTACTACTACATAAACCACCTATACAGTGCGATTCTAAAGGGGGGGGGGCATGATAACTTGAACGGCTGGAGTTATCGTTATGAGAAATAACAGGTCGATTTTTAATTTTTACGTACAAAATGCTGGTGTTATCAAAAATTCTATTCCGCTTCGGGTAAAGTTGAACATATGGTATCGTTCCATTTAAAATAAGAAAGTTTACATCGCTTCCTGTTTCGCCGGAAGTAGAATTGAATTTTTGATAACACCAACATTTTGTACGTAAAAATTAAAAATCGACGTGTTTTTTCTCATAGCGATAGCTCCAGCCGTTCAAAAGTTATCATGGGGGATACTTTAGAATCGCACTGTATAAGTTTACCTAGTACTTAATAAATAATAATTTTCTGATAGGTAACACCAGATGAGAGATGTAAAAAGATTTTCTTTGAATCGGCCTTGTATATTCCGTTTTAAATCTAAAGAATTTGCGTGTTATCAGTATCACTCAAATGTATATTTATGTACATATATTTCTTCTTTTGTTGTAGCAACAATCGCAAGAAAATCAAGTTGATGGGAATGCCCACGGTCAGTCACAGGATTCTAATGCTTCGAATAGTGCCACGACAGCAACGATGGAAGTCGGTTCAATTAAAGCATCCCCGGCGATGGTGCGTTGCTCAAAAATTATGAAAATGCTCCGAGATATACATACGACTGTGTTATCAAGCCTTGAAGGCATAGCTGATCAGGTATACACGCCCTTTCCTTAAATCTATTTACAAATATTTTAACTTGGAGTTACTACACTTTTGCCTATAATATTGAAATATACAGTGTGTCCTCGGATGGATCTAACTATACTTGTAAAGTTCCTTATTTCGCATTTTAGGAAGAACAGTCATTCTTCATAAAAAGTTTTGCTCCATCTAGCAAGTCCGCAGCCACTATCAAAATTTCGAAATAACATACAGAGTGGTTAGAAAACGAGACAACGTGAAATTTGGTTAAGAATAAAGTACCTTTTATTTGAAAGGAAAGTATAAGTATTACTGGGAAAAGATGTTTGAAATTTCAATAGAAGCTCGCATATCTAATCTGAACGTTGCATCTCAAAGTTGATTTTTTATCTTTATTAAGATAAATAACAGGTATAAATTTTGCCAACGTGGTTATCGCAGTTGTCTAATGAAAACAAATGCAACTGAGAATTTACTCAAATGATTGATTTCATGTCAACTAATTGTTAGTCAATGTTTGAATTATGTTGTCTCTAGAGCAAAGAATTTATTTAGTAAAATGCTACGGTATCGGTGAAGTATCATATCGCTATGCAATTGAACTTTTTAATAGGAGATATCCGGGAGTATATGTTTCTGTAAATTGTGTTCGAGAATTAGTAAGGAAGTTTGATAGAACATATTTGAAGAAGCAAAAGCACAATGATGCCGCTACATTGATCGCTCTTGATTCTGTAAGAACTTTTCCAAAGAAATCGTTACGACGTAGGCAAAGAGATCTTTCTATCAGTAAAAACCACTTACAGAGAATTCTATCAGAAAATAAAATTCATCCTTACAAACCGGTGAGATTGCATAAACTTGAAAGAGGCGACTATGAACTTTGTTTAGAATTTTGTTTGTTGATGGGAGAACGGATTATGATAGACAGATATTTTTACAGAAACATTGTTTTCTCGGGCGAAGCAACATTCACAACAAATGGCATCGTTAGCAGCCAAAATTCGTCGAAAGAAAATCCAAATTTTCGAATAATAACAAATAGCCAGCGATACAAAAAAGTTAATGTTTGGTGTGCGGTAATGTACAATAAAATTATTGGTTCTTATTTTTTCAACGGAACTAAATCAGAATACATACATAGAAATGTTGGAAAACTTCTTCCTTCCTGTTCTAGATGAGGTAAACTTGCAGAAGAGACAGGCGCTTCATTTTCAACAGGTCGGTTGTCCTGCTCATAGAGCAATTCGAGTTAGGGAGTGGTTAAATAGACATTTTCCTAATAAATGGATTGGACAGTTCGGTCCTACTAGATGGCCTCCTCGCTCTCCAAACATTACTCCATTAGACTTTTTTTATGAGGATATCTTAAGCAGAAAGTTTACGCGTATGATTTGCAGGATGAAATATTTTAAGACAGAAAATTACAGAAGCTGTAGCGGACATAAATGGAGATACCATTCATCTAGTGTTCGAAAAGTTTAGAGCAGTCGTTGAAAAATGTATAACACTGAGAGGGCAACATGTAGAATAAGTTTTCTTTGTTTTTGTGTATTGTAAAAATTGTGTAATAAATTGTAACCACCCTTCTTCAAATCTGTTAAACTGCATGTTCTATCAAACTTCCTTACTAATTCTCGAACACAATTTACAGAAACATATACTCCTGGATATTTCCTATTAAAAAGTTCAATTGCATAGCGATATGATACTTCACCGATACCGTAGCATTTCACTAAATAAATTCTTTGCTCTAGAGACAACATAATTCAAACATTGACTAACAGTTAGTTGACATGAAATCAATCATTTGAGTAAATTCTCACTTGCATTTGTTTTCATCAGACAACTGCGATAACCACGTTGGCAAAATTTATACCTATTAGGTACTTATTTATCTTAATAAAGATAAAAAAATCAACTTTGAGATGCAACGTTCAGATTAGATATGTGAGCTTCTATTGAAATTTCAAACATCATTCCCAGTAATACTTATACTTTCCTTTCAAATAATCTTTATTCTTAACCAAATTTCACGTTGTCTCGTTTTCTAACCAACCTGAAACCGAAATTTTGCGAGTGGCCGAGGACTTGCTAGATGGAGCAAAACTTTTTATGAAGAATGACTGTTCTTCCTAAAATGCGAAATAAGGAAGTTTACAAGCATAGTTAGATCCATCCGGGGACACACTGTATAAATATGAAATTTTATTATTTAAAGTTAAAATGTCTACAACTTAATATAAATGTTCTCAAAATATGAACAACTTTGAATTATACATAATCGTTGCATTGTTAGATGGTATGGTTCAGAGAAAATTGGTACGAAGAAGTAGTACGACAGCTACGCCAAGGACTAACCAAATGTTATGCGATAGCTTTCGAGAATCGTGAAAATGTAAACGATGCAAAAATCACCCCGCACATATTAAATTTTGTGAAAAAATTGGTTTCGACGTTTGGAATAGGCGTCGAAAACATCACCAGCTCCGCGAATGTCGTTTTTCATTCGGCTGCATCGGAAAGTCTTGCACGTCGAGCTGAAGCCACTTACCAAGATCCGGTCTTCAAAGAAATGAAACTCGAGTTCACCAAAGATTTTGATTTTTCCCAGTCGAATGCCATGCGTTTACACACGCTTATTTTTAAGCTAAAGAAATGGATTAAAATACTTGAAAATCGGTCGAAAATATTAATACAGTAAGTATATTGTGTTGTGTGTTGATGTATTTATTTATGTATGTATTGTAGGTCATTCTTAATCGAAGAAAAATGTCGTTTTTTGTCTAATTTTACCTTGAAGACGGCCGAGGTTGAACTACCAGGGGAGTTTTTACTTCCGAAACATACACATTATTACGTGCGCATCACTAGATTTATGCCAAGAGTGGATATCGTCCAGAAGCACAATACAGCTGCGCGTAGATTGTACATCAGGGGCCATAATGGAAAAATATATCCGTACTTAGTCGTAAACGATTCTGGATTGGCGGACGCCAGACGCGAAGAACGAGTTTTGCAGTTGTTACGTATGCTTAACCATTATTTAAGCAAACAGAAAGAGACTTCAAGGAGATTTTTACATTTTACGGTACCACGTGTTGTGGCTATTTCACAACAAATTCGTTTGGTCGAAGACAATCCGGCTTCTATATCCCTATTAGATATATTTAAGAAAGGTTGTAGTAAACTAAACATCGAGCATGACGCACCGATTCATCATTATTACGAACGGTTGGCAAATGTACAAAATCGAGGTATTAAAGCCAGTCATCAAGTGTACAGAGAGATTTTAAAAGGGGTGCAAACAAATATGGTACCTAGAACTATGTTACGTCAATGGGCTATATCCACGTTTCCTTCTGCGACAGATTACTGGCACTTCAGAAAAATGTTTACTTTGCAGTTGGCGTTGGCCTGTTTTGCCGAATACGTCTTACATTTAACTCGGCTCAATCCAGATATGATGTACTTGCATCAAGATTCAGGGCTTGTTAATATTTCGTACTTTAAATTTGACGTCGACGATTCTACAGGCGAGTTGGACACGACACGACCCGTTCCGTTCCGTTTGACACCCAATATCATTGAGTATCTTTCCACAATCGGAATAAGCGGACCACTAACTGCTTCGATGATCGCCATGGCGCGTTGTTTGGTTTACCCGAATTTTAAAGTGCAGGCGATTTTGAAACCGATTTTGCGCGATGAAATGGTCGCGTTGTCGCGGATTAAGAAACCCGAAGAGACTGAAATGAAGGAAGAACGATCGAACGACAGCGAGCAGCTGGTTAACATGGTTAATAAAGCGATCAATTGCATCAACAGCCGGTTAAATAGTCTCGCTCATTTTGATGGACTTGACAGCAAGGTAAGTTTAATTTTAGGTTCGTTTGATGTGGTTTATTTATTTTGTCTTTAGGTTGGTACTTTGGTGGCTGCTGCCAGTAGCCATGATAATTTATGTCGGATGGACCCAGCTTGGCATCCGTGGTTGTAAAGTAGTTAATCGAGTTTTAATCATGGATAAGTTTAAATATTAACGGTAATCGTGTAATTAATTTAAATTTAAATGTGACCTATTAAGTGAAAACTTTTATAAAGACTTACGTGCACGGAATGTGTGTAGATATTTTAAATATGGATAATTAATTGTTCCAAGATGTTAAGCCCTTCGATGCGCAGTATTATTTTTTTATATGAATCGTGTATAGATGTGCATACGGGGTAGTCAATTGAATATAAATAAAAGTTACATGGTGTTTTTTTAACCTTCGAATTTTATTGATCCAAATCCAATAGTAGTGCTAAATGACCCCTTCAGTGCCCCCAATGTAAATCATGTGTAAAATGCATTTCATCATGCACATCACCATATTGTGATTGTCACCTATTCTGCGAAATATGTTTCCACTGTGTTATTATATTTAATGTTACAGGGTGAGTCCGGGGTGTCCGGCTTCTATATCACTCTTATCATTTGAAATAGAGCATACTTTTACAGACAAAAGTTTTTTAGCCTTTAGGGATTTACATTCTAAAAATATTTTCACCTATGCAGGGTGTTCTACTACTGCTGTATAGCATTTTTTTTTTTTTTTTAATAGCCCTCTGTATATTTTTGTTGACATTTCGACAGCATTTTTATTGCTCTGCGCCTATATTAAATTTTCTTCATTTTTTGGTGTCAAGTCATTAATATTTTTCACTAATAAATGCCTACTGCAACCTTCAATTTAGATTATATACCTTTTTAAAAGTCTCAAGAGTACGTTGTGGGAAAAACAGATAATTACTTTGTGTTTTGCACAAGTAGTATTAAGGTTGAGGTTAATCTATGGTGCCTGCTTCCGGGGGGGGGGCTCTACACTATTTAATAAGTTTTTGTCAAAAGATCGTTAGAGTGGTTGCAGGTGTGTGAAGTAGTCACTTGTGTAGATCTTTATTTAGACATTTTAATGTTGACTCTTTTTGGTCATTATTTTTACAAATTATGTGTATACGTGTGCAAAAATATATTTGTCTGTAATAGCCGTATTCATTGTGTTAACACTAGGAATAAGGAGAACTTGCATGCCAGCTTTAGTTAAACGTCTATAATCTCCGTATGTTCTGGGATCAAAATTCTACAGTCACCAGATTATATTAAAATAGATCTTGTTTCGTCCAATCATCAAATAATCCAATTGGAGCATTTCACAATCTAATACAGATCTTAATTTTAAATCATCTGTAACAATAAGAATAAGAATGCTTAATGTGAATAATGTGATATCTTATATCACTGATAAAAAGTGAAAACAATTAATTAATATTGTTACTGGTAATAATTTGTATACGATCTGTTAATTATGAACTAATCATTGAGAAAACATTTCCATTTATTTATATCTCAATCTCTTCCTCTTCCTGCAATATAAATTTTTTGCATCAAAGATAATAAAAGATGTTTGCATAATTTAAATTTTTTGTTTTAAAGCTGTCCAATTCATTCTGTTCTATACTAATTATTGTAGAAAAGAATATTAACTTGATGAATTGGACAGCTTTAAAATAAAAATGTTAAATTTTGCATGAATTTATTACATGATGTGTATTGCCTTTGTTCATGAATAATAGTTTAGAATAATTTCTTACCTTGATGAACAAACTGAGTGTTGTTACTTCTATTTTTTTTGTGTGTTTAATATAAGTTTTTAAAAATTTACTCTTTAAAGTTTTATTAAAAATATTTAATAACTTCTGTTTGTGAAACTGTGAAATTAATTGACGACAATTTTTTTTAAACGAAAGTTATTAAATGTTTTTTAATTTGTGTTTGTAAAAATGACAATAAAATTTTAAAGAAAAATTTCTAAATCGCCAAATTTTTTTAAAAATTTAAACACAAAATTTGTTCGTCAAGGTAAGAAATTATTCTAAACTATTACAGTCGATGCCAAAAATATGAATAATGCAGGAAATGTAATATCTAAAAATAGTTCTTAAATGAACTTATTGATCTTGATTATCGTATTCGTCGTTGTGTTGTTGTTTTCCGTTCGGAAATGCGAATCTTTTTGGTGAACTCGCGATAACTTTTTCTATTTTTTCCGATATGGGTATTGCAACCACCCATTCGAAAACATCAGATGTTTCATAAATTGCAAAAGTTTTACGATAATGAATGCACATATCTTTTCTACGAGACGGATGTTCAAAAATCCTTCGACTTAATATTTTAATTTGTTTGGTTTTAATTTTTACTTCTTTCAGTCAAACAGTAGTTTTATTTATGCCTTATAGTTAATTGTCAAACGATATGAAGAAATATCAGTAAAATCGTAAAATCTAGGAAATTCTCTAATTATATTAGTTGGACAATTGTTAAATTCTTGATGTTAACATATTTTTAGAATTAACTTTCTTTTTTGTGTGGGTTATTTTAAATTTTCAGATAAATTTGAAAGTAGCCTCTGATAATTTACCAAATCATAAATATATAAATAATATAAAGTTTTAAAATCTCTATCAAATAATAAATATTTTTTTAATGCCAATACTACTGAAATTATTATTATTATTATTATTACATAATACAAATAAAACAATTATTAATAACCGTAATCTAATAGGATTATCTTGAATACTTAAAACTACACATAAAAATAAATTCCATAATTTAAAATAAAACAGTATAACAAATTCATCCTTCCAGTTGTTCCAAACTCATAAAAAAATTATTATTTACAGCAATACGATATAAAAAGACACACAGGATTTAAAATTAATTCCATCAGTGTTAATGTTATCGTTAAAGAAATTGATTATAAATAAGATTTAATTTTAGAACTCATCAACAATTAAATGTAAAGATTAGCCATTAATAGATGGCATTAAAAAGTACTTTATAACGTCCCTTAAACAGGTGTTCCAGGTCTACTTAGCCAAACTAAAAGTGGTGAGTCCTTGATTGGATTGGATTGGTGATGTCTGGAAAAAGGAACCAAGAGGTTAATGGAGAACTATAGGGGAGTAACGTTGATGAACACTACTTAGTTTGGGAGGTGTGTACTGTGCGATGAAGTGAAGAATAAGTTATAATGTTGGAATGTAAAAGCCCTACCTATGAGGATACAGACTAGAGAAGAAGATGGACCTGATGCATGAGCGAAACTGCACTGGTTGTGGTATTATTTGGACGAGTGAAGGCTAGATTGGTTCGGAGACCGGAAAGTGATCGAAGAAGGTAAAAGTGGCAGGAGTAGTGTCAGTAGGTTATGTACAGCATGCCTCCGAACCATGTTGCCAAACTACAACACCCCTGACAAAAATAAACCGAACATTTATATACGATATTTGACCAATTTTGCTTCATAAAGGAGCTAGGTAAATATTGCTAGCTGGCTAGATAAATATTGCCTAAAGATTCTTCAGTAAACAGTGTTCCAAAATTTAAAAAAAGCAGGTATTACAAATACAAATACGATTATTATACTGAAGTTCAAGGTAAGTTCAGCTCAAGTAACAAAGGGAAAATTTTTGTTTCTATGTAGTTCCTATTTGGACCTACAGAGTATGTATACGGGTGTCCACGAAAGGTCTGTACAAAATAATAACACATATTCCAGAGGCCAAAATAGAACGATTTAACCCAACTTACCTCTATTCAAAGTTGCTTCGTTTAGACGCTAGAGGGATACAAATTTCCTGAAAAGAAATCGTTTTTTCGAGAAAACTTTATAACGCTTTTCGCGATTGGGACCAAATTTGGTATGTGGATTTGTACTGAAAGAAAGCATTATTTGGTATGTTATTTTCTCTTGTGCCTGTTTTGTAAGTGGTCAAAAAATGGTCATCTACATCTTAAGAAGCTCATACTTTTTTTGTTATTTGATGAATACTTTTGAAACTTTTTTTGCTGATAGACACATAAGATACCTACATTTCTTGTCTCTTGCTCCATTTCGTCATTTCTCATAGTTTAGGCAGAAAAAAATAATAACCCTCAACACGAACTAGAAATTTTAATTAAATCAACGAAAAAATTCACAACAAATGTTCGAGAATATACCGCCTTCTGCATGATTGCTAAGATTAACACGTCGTAAAAAATTG
>JAFFZR010023555.1:0-43993 GCA_018397195.1 Lethrus apterus | reverse complement strand
TTGTTGCTTTGTTTAGTTTTGTTTATTTTAGTTTCATTGAAAGCATTTGTTGCAAGATGTAAAACGATCTCAAATTTTAAGAGCACAAATCTTAGAACACAATTAGTGTATACTTAAAAAATTAATGAATGATAATAAAGTTTCAAATATCAAAGTTATTTACCCAACTATTAGGTAATTACAAAATTTTAATATTTTCAATCAGGTGTTTTAATGAGAAATGACAAGGTGCAATAATCGCAGTGGGTCATTCTCTACTGCCATAGGTAGGTTCTTCTAATTTTTGACGGATTTGCAAAAGCTGCTTGATTTGCGTGTTTTATTTTATTTCAATTTAGTTTTAATTTTTTTCTAAGATTTTGTCAAACAAATCACCAAAACTATTATACCGTTAAATTCGAAAAAAAATTAGCTTTCTAACGATGTCCCATTTAACCCATGTTCCCATTAAAAAAAAATCAAGTAGGCTTTGCATTTTGAAAACTTATGGATCAAAAAAAATTTTTTAAATGTAAAAAAGTAGTTTTTATTGATTGTGAGTTCTAAGTCTCTTTAAAATTTCAGTATTCTAGCTCAAATCGTTTTAGCACGACGGACCCGGTTCCATACATAATCGCAACCCTGTATAAAGATGTTGAAAAATATATTTCATTATGTTGTGTGTCGTAATAAGTACATTTTTATTACATTTGAAATATTTTATTGGTCGGGCGTTCAAGAATGGAAAGGACCGTAGGTTTAAGTAGGGAATTTAGTGCACATTGAAAATTTGTCATGTGTGCCCTCATTTTGAAAAAGATAACTTCGTGTGTGGTATTTCTGTCATTTTTCATTCGAACTAAACAATCACGTTGTGCGAAAATACACCGATCATTTTAGTTTCGATTATTTGCGATCGCATGACGCCCGTCTATTGAAATCAAAACAGCCGGGTTTGCGTGTTGCATTACGACCGAACACATTCAATTTAACTGGTGGTAAATTGAAGTGAAGTAAGCCATTAACGTGGATTTAATCGTCGGTGGTCTGAATTGGACGAGCAAACACCACCCTTGAAGTAGCTGCGGTTTTCAATAATAAGGCATTTTTAAATCGGCGTGGATGATTACATTGATTACACTTAAAAAATAACACAAATTTTTCACGATTTTTCTGTACGTTTTATACTTTGTATTGTACGTAATACCATTGCATAAAATCAGTACAGAATTTTCATATTTACATCTAACATGCAAACTCGGCGTCCCGTTCGTCTTATTATAAATGTATAACTGTACCATTCGCAACAATCACTAAACAAACTTTATTTAAACTTTTATCATTACGTTTGACGTAATTTTAATATTATTTACAAATTGTAAAATTACGTGCGATATATTTTTAGCCATTATGAAAGTTCTAAATTTTCTTTCAGGAATGGCTTCACGAACTTAAAATTATTGCACCGTCAGTTCCACCTGAAAAAATTGACAATTTATTATCAACGGCTTTTGCGCTATTAAGCAAAGAAAGTGTTAATTTGGGTTTCCCAGATTTTCCAATAGACAATCTTCCACTGGCAGCTAAAATTATGGTAATTTTCATATTGAATAAGATATGTTTATAAATGTTGTCGTTTTAAAGGAACAAAATCCGGACGTATCAACCTACGATGTTTTGTACCGTCTTTATCCATACAATACATTCCTGAAAGATGGCGTAAAATCCGTCGAGCGTCTTTTAACTATATTGAAAGTGGGAACAGATCAAACTAAAACAATCACTCTGGCCCAAATAGCACAAAAATTTAGTGCTATGTTCCGACCAAAAGTTCAATCAAAAAAAGGTGTTTATGTTGAAACCAACGATCAGAATAAGTTGATCAATGATATGTTGCAATCCTACGCTGTGGGTGATTTTTGTGTCGTTGGACCTAAAGGTTGCGGCAAAAGCCTATTAATCAATCAAATGGCGGAAATGTTGGGACAAGACGTCGAATCGATAGTTTTGTACCAAGATATGACTTCAAGGGATTTGTTACAGCAGAGAACAACTTTTGATAATGGCGACACCGTATGGACGTTTTCTCCAATAATAAACGCAGCAATGGAAGGGAAAATAGCCGTCTTGGATGGTATACACAGAATACACCCCAGCACACTATCAGTACTACATAGGTTAGTGCATGATAGAGAAATTCAATTACACGACGGGAAAAGACTAATAAGCCTTGAACGATACAAGTTAATTCAAGAACAGTATAATTTATCTGAGGATGAGTTAACAAGTAACGGTGTTTTCAAAATTCATCCGAGATTCAGAATTGTGGCTATTGGTGAACCACCCACATTACATGCTGGATTAAATTGGTTGTCACCTGAAGTTTTAAGCTTGTTTGTTTTCCATGAGGCGAAACCTTTGAATAGAAATGAAGAAATGCACGTGATTACTTCACAGGTATGTTTCGATACATTTTTGATATGAAAAATTTATTGTTGTTTTCAGTATGGCGTGGTTTCAAAGGCTCTTCAACAAATAATCGATTTAGCGCATGCTCTTCGCAATAGCCCCGACTTGACTTTGAGAAATTTATCCGGTCATTTATCAACGAGGCAACTACTACGGATAGCATGTAGAATGCAAAAATATCCAACAGACAACCCATATGATACAATTGAGGCTACATTTATGCTAAAATTCTTGCCTTCATTGGCTAGGGATGCATTGGAAAAGACTTTGCATAATTTAGGTATTGTGAAAAATAAAGACTCCGAGGAGACTGTTAAATATGGGGTTTTGGATGGTGTATTAACTATAGGAAAAACTACATCACCTGTTCAAAAAACTGATAATATGACGAAAGTGCCAAATATCTTATTTTACGATGTACCTCAACATATAAAAACGATGGAACGTCTTCTGCAAGATTTCCAGTTGGGACAGCATTTATTATTGGTTGGAAATCAAGGAGTTGGCAAAAATAAGATCGTTGACCGATTTCTAGAACTGCTGAACAGACCCAGAGAATACATTCAATTACACAGAGACACAACTGTACAAACGCTGACAACACAACCGACTGTAAGAGACGGCCTATTAATTCATGAAGATTCTCCTTTAGTTAAAGCAATAAAATTTGGGCATGTTTTGATGATCGATGAAGCCGATAAAGCTCCAACACATGTGACTTGCATATTAAAAACTTTAGTCGAATCTGGTCAAATGATCTTGAGCGACGGTAGAAGAATTGTCCGATCTTTACCGGATTCAGACGTCAATGTGTCCAAGTACATATTAACACATCCAGATTTTCGAATAATAGTTTTAGCAAACCGACCAGGTTTTCCATTTTTGGGCAACGATTTCTTTGGCGCACTGGGCGATCTCTTCAGCAGTCATGCCGTCGATAACCCCTCTGAACAATCCGAAATCGACTTGCTAAAACAATATGGACCGAACGTACCAACAAACATAATCAAAAAATTGGTAAAAGTTTTCGGTGAGTTGAGAACGATGGCAGATCAAGGATTCGTTAATTATCCTTATTCAACTCGAGAAGTGGTTAATATTGTTAAACATCTACAGGTAATTTAAAAAATCAAACGTATCAATAATTAAAAGTTTTTAAATTTTAGAAATACCCTCATTCCGACGTCGAGGATGCATTGTTTAATGTATTCGATTTTGATCGTTACAGCCCTGAAATTGTTGACACTTTAGGACAAATTTTGTTGAAATATGGCTTTTCCGAAAGTAATATATTCAGTACTGAATATCTTACTGCAAAAAGGGCTAAAGAATATCTTCAAGTCACGGTTGATAGTGTAAGTGGGTAAGTTATTTTAAAATAAAAAATTCACAGTTCACAAAAAGAAATAATTTAGAAAAGACGTTAGTTCCCCAAAACATGGCAAGGAAGACCCAAAAAATGAACCACATGTTGGTGGGAATACTTGGGCTGGGGGTACAGGTGGTAGAGATACTGCTGGCTTGGGTGGCAAAGGTGGACCCTATAGGTTAGACAAAGGCCATCAAATTCATCAGGTGAATTTTTAATATTTCATTTCAAATAATAATAATGTTTGAATAGTTGTCAGATGAAGAAAAAGCATCGGTTCCGGAACATGTGCTTAGGGCAGCGAGGGAAATGGGGCAAAAAGCATTTCAAGAAAAATTAAAAGAGATAGGCATGAGTGGATATGATGCTTCATTGTATACACAATTTTCTAATGCTGTATCAAAACAAGTACAATCATTGAGAGTCATATTAGGAACATTACAAGCTAAAAATAAAGAACGACAATGGACGAGACATCAAACTTCAGGAGAACTAGATGATGTCAAATTAATAGATGGTATGTGAATATCATAAAATTTTCTTAAATCATCTTTATCTTCAGGCATTTTGGGGGAAAAAAATATATTTAGGAAGAGGACTGAGCAGGAACCTGAACTAGGAACCCCACAAGTTAAACCAAAAATGTTTAGGGTTGTGGTAGATGTATCTGGGAGTATGTATAGGTAAATATTAAACCAATTTTCCAATTTAAAATTTTGAATTTTTGCTTGTGTACGTAGGTTTAATTCATATGATGGAAGGTTAGATAGGGAATTAGAAGCGGTAGTTCTCGTCATGGAAGCGTTCGAAGGGTTCGAAGATAAGATACAATATGATATCATAGGCCACTCCGGAGATACTGATAAAATAGATTTTATAAAAAGAAAGACTCCACCAAAAAATAACAAGGAGAGATTAGATATAATTAGGGTTTGTACTCTCCACTTATTGTTGCAAATTTCTAATAATTTCTTACAGATAATGCATGCTCATTCTCAGTTTTGCTGGTCAGGTGATCATACATTAGAAGCGACGAAATTAGCTGTTTCTTCATTAGCAGAAGAGGATTGTGATGAAGCCATTCTAATTGTATTATCTGATGCTAACTTGCAAAGATATGGTATTGCTCCATCCAAATTAGCAAATGCATTGACTGCCCATGAAAAAGTTAGTGCCTATGCTATATTTATAGGTGGATTAGGGGACCAAGCTGAAAGGTACATACATATAAAAAATTCAACTGGTATACAGTTTTTGATATTTCAGATTAATACAACAATTGCCAGCAGGTCGTGCCTTTATTTGTACGGACTTGACAAATCTACCTCAAATACTTAAACAAATATTTTCATCCTCAGTCATAACTTCATAATTTTTTTTTTACATAAATAAGTTTTATTTTTTTTTTTATTTATTAGAAGCTTGAATGTAAATAATATTTGTTTTATTAAAATAATATTTTTAAAATGCAGTTTTATTTACAAGACATCCTGAACAGTTTCTAAAAATTAATGTCAGTACAATCTACAAGAAACTAATTACATGAACATTGGAAATTTATTTGCTAAAGAATTTTATAAAACTTGTACATTCAACAGAAATTTTATATATTACGTATATTATATGCAATTATACAGATTCGTATATTTGGCATCATTGCAAAAAGTAACAAATTACAATTTTATTGAATTGAAACTGATTAAAATACTCCAGCACAGTGGCATTATAAATAATGCAAAAATACATACACATGTACAATCACGGTCAAAGGAAATGTCGTACCAATAAAACCGAAACGCACGTCGAATTTAACGGCAAATGTCGTCCTCGGGATCACATTGGAGTAAGACAAATTTTAGAATCGCCGTGCGTTTTATTGGTACTACATTTCTTTGACCATGACTGTACATACCTTGAATAATATAAGAGAGGGGATGGAGCATTAGCGTCAGAAAATGAAGTCACTGCTCGACCATGTTGGTAGGTGCCACTTTTGTAGCGGTTATCGTTTGGAATGTTCTTAAATTTTTACATTAGAGTATTGCAGTGTTGTAATTAGGTAGTAGCCTTGTTTATATATATTAAAGTTACTCAACCAACAATAGTTAGGGGAATTTTGAGATACAGAGCACCGAATTTTATTCATAAATTTTGAATCGTAGAAGTATCAGGTGAGGAAGTATTTGCGCAGGAAAAGTATTAGACGCTATGAAAAAATGCACATATTTTAATACATTATAAAATGAAACCAATTAGCTCCTTATTACGATGGGAATATCCTAACGATATTTCAAAAGTGGCACCTATCAATATGGCGTTCGCGCTGGATTCCCCTTCCGTTTCATGCCTTCACACCCCTTGCCCTCAAACTCGGCTTATGCTCCATCCTCTCTCTTATATCATCCTAGGTTACATACATATATTACAATTAATGTTAATAGTCGATTTTGCAATGACTAATTTTTATGTGCAAGTAAAGAAAGTGGTAGAATTAAATTAGGAAACATGGAATTTTTAATAAATTTATGGAAGTTAATAAATTTAGCACAAAAATATATTACAAATTAACATTTTTAAACTTGTCGAAAATTCCAATAGATGATTCCAAATTTTCTTATAGAATGTACCTCGCAGTGTTAAACGATGTAACCAACGTGACGAATGAAAATAGAAACAATAACGTCAACAAATACGTCGTGAATAATTATATAATGTTGAAGCGAAGGTTATTAACAATGAAAATGTGTAGAAAATTGAACTTTAGTCGTATATTTTTACGTTTCAATATAATACGAACATTTAAATATGTCACATGTATTGGTAATATTGACGACGCTAATGGCGAAGTGTGTTATGGGAAAAACATGTACGTCTGTGACATGTAGAATTGTTACGCATAAATATTTTCAAACAAAGTAAATATTGTCGGTGAGTGCATTCGCGGTGCAGTTATTAAGCTAAAAACGTGAAAAATGTAATTATGTCGTGTGATAAAAGCAAAATGGGGTTATGATTCAATTGCATTAAATGTCTCCCAAAGTGCTATTTATAAAATACAAAGTTACCACGACTTGGTTACAAAACAATCGTAACTTAAAGTTAAGGCAAACATGACACCATTTCGTTCTAATGTTGTTTATTTTCAGATTTAGTTTACATGTTATAAACTAGTAAATATGTGTGAACAAACTCCTGTTGATTACAAATATGGGGATGTTGTATGGGTTAAGTTAGGTCCATGTTGGTGGCCAGGTGAAGTCGTTTCCCCGGAAAATTTACCAAGCGATGTTATCGCCAGTTTCAAAAAACCACCCTTGGCTGTTGTCAAATTTTTTGAAGAAGAAAATTTGTATGTTATGCTTCATAAGCATTAAATTTTAATAAAAGTCAATTTGTTTTAGCCAATACGTTAAGAACTTAAGTCAGATTTACTCTTACAATTGCAACAGAAAAAATGAATTCATTGAAAAGGGACTCGGTATGTAATTTATTTAAATTGTGTATTATTTACAATAATATTTTGCAGAAATGCACAGAGCAAAACATAACTTCATGGAGAAATTTCCTGGCGATGTATGTATCGCTGAAAGTAAAACAAATGGAAACCCAAATATTCTAAATGATCCAAAGTTTGGCCCTAAGAAAAGGTTGAGTTACTCTTCTATTTTTGGATCACCTAGTAAAAAAACCGTCAAGGATTCACCTGCACGGAATAAACGACACAGTACTGGAAGTAAGTTTTTAAAAATTTAATTCATATTACAATAATTTGTGTACGTATAATGGTACTAATAAAGAATATGATCAGCTTAACAAACATCATTTTTAACCAAAAACGTTAAGTTGAATACATTACTTTATCAAAGCTCCACATTTTATGTTGGCATTGACAATTATTTTCTTTTGTCTTGAAAGTTAACATGCTTTAAATACAAAACTTTTTAATATGATAACATAGATTGTGGAATATCAAGTTACGAATATGTTTATTTTAACAACATTATATGCGGTTTATAGAGATAAGAAATTTAAAACACGTTTGCGAAGCCTTCCTGTTCTCTTTCGAAATGTTATGAATATGCTATTCCTACCATATAGGAAATTTGTCGTTTGAAAATTGAAACCATTCATCAATGGATTCACCCAATATGAGAAGAGCCAAATTTGGTACAACTTGAATAATATCGATTTAAATTTCAACTATTCTTTTATTAAATATTAGATGTCTTTAAATTATTAATATATTCTTTATACACAAAAATTTACAAAGAATTTCATATGTTTTATTATTGGCGCTGTTGTGTCGTCCTTTTTATTAAATTTGTTATCAAACTACATAATACTTAAATAATTTGGAAAATTAGTTTTCGTTAAACAAATCGAACATTTTTCTTATTTCTTTTTCAGGTATACAGTCGTCTTCAACAAAAAAGAAAATGTCCAGTATGATCACACATCCAAGATTTATTGGCAAAGATGACCATGAAGTAAGACTTCTTGTACAACCTTCAGAAAAACCACCAGAAACTTCTAACGAATATAGGTGCCACACGTGTGGCTTTAAATCATCGAGAATTGATGTCATAGTTTTTCATAACAAATCGCACATTACCGGCGTGTTTACGTCTGTGTACACACCGAAAAAAACCAAAAGGCCAACCGTCAGAAAATCACCAAAAAAATTGAAGATAGCACGTTCAAAAACTTTCACAATTGAAGAAGATATCGCTCTTCTGGAGAAAGGAATCGCATTGTGTTCTTCAGATTCGAGTACTGACGAATCTGATGACATTCCTATTAAAACTAAGAGAAAACCTAAGGCAAAAAACACACCAAGACAAAAGAAACCAAAACTAGTTGAGCCCGAACCAGAGCCTGAAATTAAAAAGGACATCAGAAGTGACCTCTTAGCTGAATGGGACGATGATGAAGATGATGAAGAAAAAATACCTAAACCTCCATCCGAAATACAAGAAGAAGCATCCTCATTTGAAGTAGAAAAGGATGTAAATGTTATTGAACATGAAGAAGCAGTTACTGAAGAGAAACAAAAATCTTGTTTTGACTTTGAAGATGATGAAGATAATCATACAATAACAGCTTTGGAAGGTAGAAAAATACCTAGAGTTATACCACCGTCAGGTAAGAGAAAATCATTAGAAATTTCAGATTCCGATGATTGTGAAAATACGTTCGATAAAAAATTGAATTCACAAATACAAGAGTGTAATGAAAAAGAGAACACTAACGTTGAAGCTCAGCTTGAAGCATTCACAAATATCTTGAATTCAACTGCAGTTCCGAAAATTCCTGATGGACCACAAACATTCAAATGTGAACAAAATTTTCACAATGCCAAGACGATAAAATTTCCGGATAAACCTGAAGAACGAAAATCAGAAGTAGCCACCAAATTGACAAACCCAAAAAAACGCTTTGCAAAAACGTTTGAAGATGAGACAAAAAATTCAAATAGAGAAGATAAAAATCACCATAAAACTTCTGGTATAGTTGATGAAGGGCTAAAAATTGAAGCTTCAGTGTTCGACAATACTGAAACTATTTCATCAAATGATATTACAAAAATTGAAGTCGTTGATACATTAGAAGAAATTTCAAATGTTAAACCTAAACCTAACATACCACAAGAATTTACAAGCACTAAATCCACAGTTGTGGATATTATGGAACATAATGTAAAAAGTGTAGAAACGGAGTACATCAATCTTGCACTTCGTCGTAGCAAATCTTCAGAGAAAAAAGAAAAATGTTATATGAAATCTCTTGAAAAACAATGTAACTCTGAATATATAATAAATGATAAAGCAACAATTAAACAAAGTTGTCATTTCTATAAAGATTCAGATTTACTCGACGAAACAAAATCTTTGAAAGAAAAATATGATATTAAGTTTTCGGATGAAGAACATGAAAAGAACGTAAAAGAAGAAGTTAAGCCTTTTGAAGTAGCAAAATTAAAAACTCAAGTCATGTCAAAATTAAAATCACCTCGAAAAAGCGCATATGGCAAATACGGTGCATATGAAAGTTACAGATGCAATACCAAAGTGGAAATTGATTCACCAGAAATAAACGCATCGGCTTCAAGGTATGACAAAGAAATGAGGAAACCCAAATTTGAAAAGAAAACTGAATCTTTGAAAAAAATCGCAAAAGAATATGAAAGAATCGAAGATCGTTTTAATAGATATGAAACGTTTGATGATGAAGATGACGAGATACAAGATGAAGATTTCGATACTGGAACAAATAAAACGCGAAAAAGTTTGATTGTGGAGGAAATGTTGAGCAATTTGATTGCTGAGACTGTATTGCCAAAAAAAAAGTCGTTGGTGGTTGAACCAATACCGACTTTAGACAATGACGCTAAAACATTGAAAGGGGGTCAAGAAGAAAAACAAGAAATTTCTGTAGAAGAAAAGATTGTACACGAATTGCAACAAAAGACAGAAGATATCATTGAAGAACAATTAGGAACGATAGAACCTAATACTCAGTTTCATAAAGATGACAGCGATACTGAAGCAATGCAAGAAGAGGCCAATCCTTTACAAGAAGAGGCCGTTACTCCACAAGAAGGATGCATTCCTGTACAAAAAGAAATAATTTCTCCACAAGAAGAGGCAATTTCTCCACCCAAAGGGGCTGTTGCTCTATATAAAGGGTCTAGTCCCTTACAAGAAGACATCATTCCTCTAGAAGAAGAGGTAATTCCTCTACCAGAAGAGGCCATTCCTTTAGAAAAAGAGACGATTCCTCCTCTACAAGAAGATGCTAGTTCTATACAAGAAGATGCTAGTTCTATACAAGAAGATACTAGTTCTCTACAAGAAAATGATAGTTCTCTACAGGAGGATGCAATTTCTGAACAAGAAGAGGACATTTCTCTACAAGATGGGGACATTCCTCTACAAGATGAGGTAATTCCTCTACAAGAAGAAACTAGTTTGCATATCGATATTCCCGTAAACGAAAATCTTTCCGTCGAAGAAGAAATTTCTCTCACAAGCCCAATACCAGAAAAACCTTTGCAAGAGGAAATTAATTCCAAAGAAACAATTGCTTTCAAAGAAGATATAGTCAAGCTTGATAAAATTGAACCTAAACCAAACATAGATAGCAGTGAAAGTAGCCTCGAAGATTCTACAAAAACTGCATCTGATGAAGATGAAATGGTTAGTATAGAAGGAAATTTAACCGTTGTTACAGAAAATGATTTAGCCGACAAGCAAGTTGAAATAACTGCAGACTCAGTACAAGCAAAGCCTATCACGTTGTCTAATTTTTCAATGGATTTTTGTGAAGAAAAAGTAGAAGATAATTTTCCACAAATGTCATCTAGTAAAGTGAATATCGAAACTCACGAAAGGTATAATGAACACAAACATGAAAGTAAAGAAAATAAAATGGTGAAAGCACAAGAAACATCAATAGATTTTGAAGAATTAATTCCGATAAATTATAATCTCAAAAATGTTACACCAACGAAAGAAGAGAGTGTTTTCAATAAAATGTCTTCTCTAGAAGTAAAGGAGAAAACTAATATCGATGAGACAATTGTAGCACAAGAATTAAAAGATGCAACTACAGCAAATGAAGCTGTTAATTTAGATATTGCTTCAGTTTTAGAAGATGAGAAGGCTAGTGCATTTGAAAGTGTGGATTCACAAATTCCAGAAACCAACAAAGAAATAACTGATGACGAAAAACGTATAAATGAAGAGAGTAGAATAGAAGAATCTGAAGAACAGGCACATTTAGACAACTTAATGCATTATCATAAAGAAGAATTACTGCAAAAAGTTGACAGGGAAAGAATAGAAATTGAAGAAGAATTACGTAAAAAAATGGAACAACCACCTTCACCGGGATATTTAATGGAAGAAGAAATTCTTGTGCAAGAATGTAAAGTAAGTAACAAACAAGAAGATTCTAATATAAAAGAAACATCGGATAAAATTGTTGACTTTACTTGTCAAAAGCAAGAAGTTTTACTAGATGAAGATACCGATGCTCAGGAACATAAAGCTGCTGTAGAAAATGTTCAAGAAGAAGTGATTCCATCTAAAAAGGAAGAAGTCAAAAATATCGATAAGGAAAATGTGCATACTAGAACGCAAGAATTCAAAAATGTTGATAAAGAAAGTATTTGTACAAAGAAAAGAAAAAAACAAAAAGAGGAAACGTTTCTTTCTCTTGAATCAGAAGTTGCGAAGATTACTGATACAAATGCAGAACACGAAGTGACAGTTAAGGATATTGAACAAAGTACTAGTTCTACTAAACTTTTGGAAATTTTAACAGATAAACCTAAAACTGACATTAAAAATAGAAAATCAGTGGTTTCTGTCCCAAGGAAAATAGATGTTAAAGAAAACTTATCATCAAAAATATTGAGTAGAAGTGAACAAAACAGTTCCAAAATGTTGTTAAAAACAACGACTCCTGGAACCAGTAAATCGAAACCAATAATTTTATCCGAAAAGATCATTAGGCCTATGTCTGAATCTGAAAAAGTTTCAGTTAAGAAAGTCACATCAAAAAGAACGTTCCAAGATGTAGAAGACATTGATACTTTTATTATACAAAAACCAACGAAGAAATTGGCTGTTTGCGAATCGGAAAGTGTCCCAGATGTTAAGAAGAAAGTGTCCACTGCACCAAAAGGCAAAGCTCGCATTTTACAACAAACTATAATAACTCCTACTGGCCATATAATTCAACCAACTGTGAGTCAAAATCAAAATGACGATAATATCTTTGACATAAATTCTATGCCAATAATTATGGGAGATCAAATTTTGACACCAGATAGTATAGAGAGCATACCAGTTTCTGAGAAAGAATCGGAAACACCGGTTGCTCCATTGAAGAAAAACTTAGGGACTTCTCAAGTAAAACTATTGAATAAGTGTGCCACTTCTTTAGTATCTAAAGATAACACACACCAATCTTTAGTTAAAATGAATACATCTAACAAGCATGGTCGTATACACAAAGTGTATCAGACAAGCACATCCAAATTAACAAAGAACAGTCCCACCATAATAACACAATCAGGAAAACCTGGTAAGTACATGATAGTATCTACAAATTCGACGCCAACTGGTAATAAATATACTGTTGGCAAGAGACAGTCTCTTACAAAAAGAATTGTTTCAGTGACAAAACCACAAACAACTGAATCGACTGGAACTAAGATAATGATCGTTACTGATGATCAAGGTCAACAGCAACGCATTTTTTTAACTCCTTCTCAGCAGAAATTGCTTGCTGGTTATGGATCTAATGCACGGATTAAAACATCTCTCAAGGGCAACATACTCCAAAAGATTTCTAAAGAATCAGTTGTAACAAAAGGTGCCAATATAATTTCGCAAACAATTGTTAGTTCTAAAGGACACGTGACTACTTTAGCCAATCAAAGTGTTGCTTCAGGTGGGCAAATTACGCCACCTATGTCTTCGCAAGTAAAAATAGAAACTTCTAAACTTAGAAGAACGTTAACTGGTCAAAAGGTATACATGCCCAGTAGCAAACCAACCAGTGGTCAAAGGACTATAATCATAAAAAATCCACAAGGTCAAACTGTCAAACGTATCCAAGGAAAGGAAGACACATTGTTAGATCAGCAGGTAGCCGAACAAATCCAGGCTATAAATCGTGCTACCGCCAAAACACAGACAAAAGATTTCACGTTAAAAACCCGTACTTCAGCGAAAAAATCTTACGGTAAGCGGCCGATAATCACAGATCCAAAAGTTAAGAGCACCGTAACGTCTTTGGCCTCACCTGGAACGAGTAAAAGCAGTTCTGTCCCTCCTTTAGCACCAATTTCTCCAACAAAGAAAGTAGAAGCTGTTACGCCACCGGAGGAAATTCATACTAACCAACGAGAGGAAAAATCGGAAGAAGTAAAAAGGCCACCTCATCAGCTTGTTATCCAAGATGGTTTTGGAAATCAAACAACTATTACTGAAGGCCAAATTTTAGCATTGCCTAGTGAAGCCGTCGATGGACAGCCACAGTCGTATGTTTTGGTAACATTAGACGAAACTGGAAACTTGGCTCCTCTAAACAATGAAGCTTTGATGTCTTTAGATCCAAATTTAAATTTAGGTGGAGACCTTGGTAACATGGTACTACAAATAGAGCAAGGCGCAACATCTGAAAATAATCCAACAAAATCCACCCCTCAGGAAACTATAGTGGAACCTTCAAACGCTTTGCCACATGTGGAACATGAAGAATTAGTCGAAAATAAAGAAACGCCCAACGAAGAATTACCCGAAAGTGTCCCTGAAATTCCTCAAACTAATGTAGGCACAAATGTCCAAGCTGTAGCCGTAACTAGCGGTGAAACAGGACAACAGTTTATCATAACTGGTGATCCAATAGCCGCACAAAAGTTTTTGGAAACTT
This sequence comes from Lethrus apterus, assembly GCA_018397195.1. Lineage (NCBI taxonomy): Eukaryota > Metazoa > Arthropoda > Insecta > Coleoptera > Geotrupidae > Lethrus > Lethrus apterus. Next base: position 29,733 of record JAFFZR010023555.1, on the reverse strand, counting down.
TAACAGAAGGAAACACAGATTTGGCTAATTTATTAGCCAACACAGAAGGAAACGTGTTGATACAAGCTGAAGGTCAGCAAATTCTCATAAATACCGATTCCGAAAATCAGATGCTGTTGACTATGAATCCTGAAAATTTGAATGTCGAAAATTCCGAAGGAAGTGGTAATCCAATATTCGCGGGTCAACCTAAAAATCAGGATATACTGGCTGCAGCTTTGGCAGATACTGATGTTTTTCAACAAGAACAATTGATATCACATTCATCTAAACCAGTTCAATCACAGCTAAGTCCAAACAGTCCACTTTATCCGATAAATGTCGGAAATGTCTTGGAAACGAACACAATGAGTTCGCCTATAATGACACCTTTAGAAATTCCCAGCACAAATACTAAGAAAATTGATGACGATGTGGATATTTTATCACAAGTCCCTAAGAATGTAGATTTACCCATCACCATTACGGATCCCAACATTTCTCAAACTGTTGCTCAACAACAAGTGTCTTTGATGGCCGCGGAATTACAAACGAATTTAGAATTGCCTTTGGCGATACAAGACCCAACAATGTCGGTAACTTCGTCTGATATGAACAGCCCCAATTATGTTTATTCATTGCCATCTTTAGACGACAATGAATCTGAAATCAATCAAAAGGGTTTCACAGGATCCATTTCAATGCCGTTGTTGACGGAAGAACCTGAAGATGCGTTAGTTGAAACATCTTCAGTTCTTGTAGCAACTTCTACGTGTACCACTGACTCGGCAGATGTAGATATCTCACCATCAAAGATTGTCGAGACACAAAATGCCGACGACGAGGCGGATCTAAAAAAAAGTGCGGAAATCGAATTGTCATGTAAAGATGATAAAGAAGATAGTTTCATGGTTGGTGAAGGCTTGTGTGCAATACGAGGTGGTATTTGCAATTCATTAAGTGAACCACCTCCGGATATGTTTGATTTTTCCGTTGGAAATACAAATTTTGACACGAACGAGAAAAACGATGAAACTAACATATCTGCAGATACTTTGGGCACACATTCTGATGGCAGTAATGCTTTGTTGGAACAGGACAGTAGTGATATGGACAAGACGATAGGTAGTACATCGAGTACTGAGGATACGAAACCTGACATGTCGTTATTTATGGTTAACACAAACTCAGAAGTAACATCACCTAGTACAACAACAACAGATGATTCCTGTGAAATCCCCGTTCAACCGGAAATTGTTACCGAGTTGTCATCGAAGAATTTCGATGAAAACGGAGATGCGAACTTTGAGACGAAAGATTTTGTCGGCAGTGATGAAATTTGAATAACAAATTTCAAGTGACTGATTTTTTACTTTGCTAGGTGCCCGTGTAAATAGAAATTGTACAGAGATTGTCAGTGTGGTTGTTTGTCATGTTCAAAATTGACAATTTTATTTGTAAATATTGTTACTATGTACATCAAAGTGTACATAAAAATTGAAAAAAAAAGATGTTCAATTGTGTTGTGTACATCAAGAATCATACATTTTTTAATTAAGTTTGTATCATTTTGATGGCACATTTTCGCTTTTGCTAACAGCGATTTGTATGTTTAGATTAGATTATATGTGGCTCGTGTGATTCACCACCTTTTTCTTTTTTTGGAAGGAAATATTTGGTAATGGAATATATGAGTAACTGTAAGTTAGTCGATAAGTTAAAGTATATTAGATATGTATTCCTTATTTACTATTCAATTATAATATTAATTGTAATTTTAATAATACAAAGCAAAATATATTGTTTTCATACCATCAGTGGTTTTTTATTGATCGAAAGATTAGTATTATTTTGAAAATTTGCTGATAATGCTGATACATTCAAAGACCTAAAAACGAAATATTCTTTTTAAGCGTGTTAAGTTCGTTATTCAATTTGAATTTTATTTATGTAGCTAATTTTTGAAATTTTAAGCCAAGATTTCAAAAGATGTACAAGTTGTAGCTTGCGTTTTCTTTATAACTTTACCATAATCATTTTTTATATTTTGATTTTTTTCGAAAATGAATTCGTGTGTAAACTACAACCTTAAAGCAATTATCGTTTTAATAACATTTATAAAATATACGACGTAGAAAACAAATCCTAAAACAACATACACCTAGTTCTACAACATATCATCGTCAATTTAATAAATAGATAAATAAAACGTTTGAATAATGCTAATTAATAAGGATCGGGTTATCACCATACACAATGTCCGGTATTTGAAAACATACATGCAAACAACAATCGTTAATCTGGAAAAGATAATTAATTGAACCGAAAATATTGTCGTGCTATTGGTCAGTAATCAAAACAGGTTTCAAGAAAAAGTAAATTCATGAAAGAAACTCGTTTCCTTGTAGAAATAAACAGAAACTTACAACTATGTATGTAATGTACGTATGACCAAGTGTATTCGCATTTTATTTATAAGCGACTTGAATTGGTAAACAAGTAAACATTAACTTATATGATAAAATTTATTTATGAGTGTGTATGTGTAAAAAACCTCATTTCAAGTTAACAATCTTGTACATTATTATAATTATAGATAAATCATAGCTATTCTAATACAGTTTAAAAATCACAGATTTTTCGTAATTGATACTTAAATATTACTGCCGTATATAATATGCGTACGAAATCATCAGTGACGGCTTCTGAGGGAGTCGCCCAGAGTGCCGTAAATAAAGGGGCTCTTTCCAAAACAATCAATGCAATCACTCAAGTGTAAAAAAATCAATTGATTATTTTGAAATGTGCAAGACAGGTGGGTGAACGAGCGCTGTCATAAGACACCACCCGGTGTTTGATTTGTGCAAAAGCCGGTCCTGTGTAATGTTGACGTCAGTGGCGTAACCGGGAACTTTAGACGGCGCTCGTGTACAATGGACGGCAGTGGCGTAACCTGGAATACGGTGCAGGGAAAGCGCACCTTAAAACATAATGTAAATACTCTCAGGACAATAATTTACAATGACGTTCAATAAAATGCCGATAAATAAAAATATTCAAATAATTGATTGACGAAGAGGATACTTGTTGAAACTTCATTATTTAAATTAAGAAATAATAAAATTCGAAGGTGCAAGTGTTGTATTTTTCATTACAATTGTTTCACCATACGATGCCTTCATCAGGTGGATGATAACTGTTATTATCCAGAATTGAGGAAAAGAAAAACGGCTATCGAATGAATAAGATGACCGAAAATATAATAACAAGAAACTCAAGTTTTTTTATATTATAAGACTCGTCAATAAAACCTGCATCACTAACATTAAAATCAAGTATTAGAGCAGTTCGAATCTTAAAACTTTCCTAAATAATTCTAAGGCTTTATAAATACTCAAATGGCTTCTGATTATAAAGAATCCACATCCAAAAAAATGTTGTTAGGGAAGTTATGTGTGAAAAACATAATAGTGTATAGGACAAAGGCATGTATGATCCAGAAGAAAAAAGGCGAGGAGAACACGTAACAGAAGAGGATATAAAGAGGGACTTGTGACTGGAAAGTTTGACAACCGAGTACGTGGTCCTGAAACGGGTATAGAAACACTTGCAAAGGAAATGGAAAAAAGAATCATAAGATAAGAACTAAAGATAAGTGTAAAGAAGTAGAAATGAGAGAGAGATTTATGTCAAAACTGAATGATTGCAAAATAATTTTGTCAGAGGCGAATCCAAGCCTAACTCAAAGGTGTGTGGAGTAATATTTATGTGAAACTAAAATATTTATTTATAGACACTGTTGTAAAAAAAAGTATCAAAAGTGTCATAAAAATATGTGGGTTGGGCTTTGAAATTTGGTCAATTAAGAATAATTAATTTGTAGCTGAAGAAGGAAAATTGAGTTGATCGCTTGATACATAATACATAATTGACTATGACTATGAAAATGACTATGAAATATTTTATTGTAAATTAAAAAAGTACATATAACACGTGTCTTAAGGAAGGGATGATTGCCAACTCTATAATCGAAATATTTCTTGTTAAATTGCGCTCCCTATGGAAAAATAGTTATTTAACATGAAAATTGCAATATCATATTTTTTTTTCATCCTCGAAAAATTGCCCCCCACTCTTAAATTTTATCAGGTGGAATTTGAAGTTATTACATTTATTTTCTAAAATACAAGTAGGCCTTTATTAAACATAATTTCAGATTATTTATTTCAATTTATAGCTGCCGCTGCGAAAGCCTACGATTTATCGATATAAAAATGTCGTTGACGATTTGTCATTGTTTTATTAATTTATTTATTCTGATAACGAAAAAGTAGTGTTTTTAAATTATTTTTTAATGTGTAAGACCGTTTGATACGAAAAAGGGGAATTAAAGTATAAATGAATGAACAAGATTTCACGTTTATATAAAATATTTTTGGAATTGAATAGGGAAATTGCAACAAAATTTTGTATACAATAAAAACATATAGAATTCCATTAATCAATCTTATTGAAACTGTTTTAAGTGACCCGAGCGATCAATTTTTTAACGTCACGTAATCTCAGTCTCATAATATATCATGTAATTGTGATTAGGATTATATGATGTCATAAAACTTGTATACATGTCATACTATTGGCATAGTTTAAACTTTAAAAATTACATTTTTTATTTTTTCTGTATTGGATTTTTATGAAGTTTTTGGCGTTTTTGCCAAATAAATATTTTTAAATATTTTATTTTTGTTTCCTAATATTTATCAATTATTTTAAAATTAAACAATTTTGTGGAATTAATTGGATTAGGTTGGGTTAGTTTTAAATTTGTTTATTTTGGTTTATGGATTTTTATTAGCCATTTAATTTATTGATTCCAATTAAATTGAGTTATTTAGACATTGGAGTACACTTTCTAAATCATAAATTGGTGCATTTATCTATTTCATTTAATTAACAAAGTAGATAGTCAGTAAAATTTCAAGGTAGTATGTAGATATGTTGATAATAAAAATAAAGAAAAAAAAAACCTCATTACAAACAGTTGAATTATGGAAATTTGATATTATCATTTTGGCCGATTCTGATACGTTGAAATGATAGGTTTTAATACGAATTTTTAATACAGCGACGTAGGAAACAGTTGTAAATGTGAAATGCAAGCGAATCAACCGAAAACACGCTCGCTCAATCGTTCGGCGATATCCGCACCGAACCACACCGTATATATCAACGCGCGCTTGCTTTTCACAAAACATTTTCCTTGAGGACGGAACGATGCAGGGGCCTCCCGCATTTAATAAAAGTGCATAATTTTCGGCGGTGTTCCAATTGTTAGAGTATGGAGCAGGTGAAAACGACGACATCCAGGCTATTTCTGACGTCTGCAGTTGAAAATAAAGATGATTTAGAGGAGGTAAAGATTTTAAAAAATCGTCTAATTCAGAAATGTTGGTGCGATGGGCCGCCATTGTGATTCGCCCTGACTTCTTTCTATTAATCGTACACACGAATGTGTACGGATGTCAAGGCGGGTGATTTGAGTTTTTGTATTCGTGTTGTTTCAGAAATTGGAACGAAGTTATCAGTTCGTGCAAAGCCTAACGTCTGGATTAAGCGATAAGGACGCACACGACGTACTTAATAATGCCCTTTTAAAAGAAAAAGGTTATGAGGAAGTTTCGTTTGGTTTATTGGTTACAATTCTTACTGAACCACACAATGCCATCAAGTGTTATCGTGATTTAACGTTAATAACCCGCGATGGATTTGGACTTATTTTAACGCATCTCTCACAATTAGTACTCGATAGGTATTTAAGATTCACAGATGTTGTCAAATCGCAGTTATTGTGGATGTTACGTGAGATGATAAGGAATGCCGTTAGCAATGTGGACAATTTATGCTGGAACTTAATGAGACATGCGGCTGGAGGTGATGTATCTATTAAAAACATTACTCTTATCGATAAGTTATTGGACGTGTTCATCGAATACAGAAGTTGGTTGGATAAATTTCCTTTACTGCTGGCTTCAGTCGTTTATACATATTTAAGGTTAGTGGAGGACCATAGTTCACCAAATTTAGCACAGCTGCGACAAAAAGAAGTCACTTTTCTTATTGGTATTTTAAGAGAGCGATTTTATGATTGTTTAGTACTTGGTCGTGATTTAGTTAGGCTGTTACAAAATGTCGCAAGAATACCCGAATTTGAACAGCTTTGGAGGGACATCTTGTCAGCACCAAAAACACTGTCACCTTCCTTTAGTGGTGTTTTGCAGCTTTTACAAATGAGGACTTCAAGAAGATTTTTACAATCAAGATTAACGCCAGAAATGGAACGTAAATTAGTATTTCTTACCTCACAGGTACGTTTTGGAAATCACAAAAGATATCAAGATTGGTTTCAACGACAGTATTTGGCGACACCAGAATCTCAAAGTTTAAGGTGCGACATGATTCGATTCATCGTTGGAGTAATTCATCCGACAAATGAGTTGTTGTGTTCGGATATTATACCTAGATGGGCAGTTATTGGTTGGCTTTTAACAACGTGTACTTCAACTGTTGCTGTTTCAAATGCAAAGTTAGCTTTATTTTACGATTGGTTATTTTTTGATTCAGAAAAAGACAACATAATGAATATAGAACCGGCAATTTTAGTGATGCATCATTCTATGCGTTCTCACCCAGCTGTTTCGGCAACTTTACTGGATTTTTTATGCCGGATAATAACAAACTTTTATCCACCTTTGACAGATAAGGTAAGAAATGGCATTTTTTCATCATTGAAACAAATTTTAGACAAACGAGTTTTACCATCTTTACTTCCTTTGTTTGATAATGCAAAACTTGATCGGGAATTGAGGAACATGATTAGAGAGACTTTTAAAGAATTCTGTTTGCAAGCTAATGAATCTTCTTCGAAAAATGATGATATGATGAGTTCCATAAATAAAGTGGAAGATGAAGATCGATTTAATAATGCTGTTAATAACCACATTTTAGATGAGGCCACGTTTAGCGATGAAGACGATGAACCAGCATTAATTGTTAATACAGAAGATGATACTGATGATGATGACATACCGTTAGCAAAGGTTCGGTTAAAAGAAAAAACGCAAGATAAAAATGATGATGTTTTGTGTGAAGGACCTTTGAAAACAGCTTTAAATAGACTACAAAATGAAAAAGATAGCGAAAAACGGTGCACTTACATGGAAACTGTTATCCAACATCTTATGGATGTTGATGATGGAAGTGAAGTTTTTCCGGTAGTTGCAAAGATATTGTGCAATGTTTTGTACGAAGAATTTAGAACTGAACTATTTCCCAAAGTGATAAGTGATGAAACGCTTTTGGACAGTATTAAATTTTCAATTTTCGTAATTTTTAATATACTTTTCGAATTATGTAAGCATGAGGATGCAACTAAAGAACAGATGTTAAGGTTCATATCTGAATTATACAATTGTCAACCTAATGTCGGTTATTTGTTATTGTATTATTTGAAAGTGAAAGTTCGGACAGAACATAAAAAGGAAGAGCTTTCAAAGAGTAGTGCTTTAAAAATAAGTGTCTATAAAGACTTTTGTCAAAGTGTCGAAAAGAAGATTGATAATTGCTTATACGATGATTTGAATGCATGCCATATCATTGACAACGATTTGATGATGTGGATCGTACCGGATTTGTACAAAGATTTTAAGCAGCAGACAGTTAACAACGCTCAAATTCTACGGGTGATAGTTTCATCGATAGACTCTAAACAATTGCAGGAATTAATAAGTAAAATAATGCAGGGACGTTTAAACATGTTTAAGAGTGACAATTTACAAAATTTACTCAAAACTAGTTTAAATTGGGAGAGTATTGAGCAGTTTTTCTTATGGCAATTAATTCAAGCTCATGACATCTCTGTGGACTCGATAATACCTCTAGTGTCTCATTTAAACTATCAACAACATTCTGAAGCAATTACGGCTATAACATTAATGCTTAAACAAGAAAAACCAACACCAGATACAATAAAATATTTATTTTCTAGGGACATACGTGATAAATGTGATCCTTTTCTTTTTACGATGATTAAATATTGGTGTGACAGTGACATTGATAAACTTGGTGAATTAATATCAAGTTTGTTAAGTACTAGGTATCCAGCCACATCTCCTAATAAGAGGAAACGTAATAAAAGTTTAAGTGCTACTGTACCAAGTGCTGATCAAGTGTTGGAACATTTGGACCATCTTAGGATGAACTGTGAAAAACATGATGGACTCGGGCTTTACAATCTTGACTCCATGCAGAAAGCCTTAATTGTCGCTCAAAATAACAGTACTGACAGCCAAAAGAAGCACTTCAATGAATTGTTTGCACTCACTGAGGAAGAAGATACGACTGCTAGTAAAAGGAATCAGGGTAGAGGGAGGAAGCCTACCGGAAAAGCATCTGTGAAGAGAAATACAAAAGAAGTATCTGATTCATCTGAAGAAAGTAGTGAGGTAACATTTAATTTTAGCTTTAGTTTTTTTTGTAATTTTCTATAATTTATTCTCTTAATTGAATTGTAAAATGATTTGTGATCTATTACAGGGTGAAGAAATTGTAAAACCAAAGCAAGCAAAAAAACGAAAAAAGGTCATGTCTGATAGTGATTGACGGAAGCAATTGTCAATAAAAGTATGTACCTATTTTAAGGTACGTTTTGACAGTAAATGTCGACAAAAGAATTTATTGTTTGATGTCGGCGTTTTTGAAGAACTATCGTGGGGCTAGTGATGTAATAAATGAAAATAAGATAAATCAATTACTATATAAACATTTAATTAATTTTTAGAAAATTTCTAATTTTTTTTTTATATTTGAAAGTGCACACTGCCTATAATGTAAATTATTTTTGTTTTAGTCAGATAAAGAGAAAATTAAGTACCTACATATTTTTGATTAATTTTCTTGTTGATTGTATTGAATATAGATGTAAATGTTATTTACTTGAATAATCGATTTTTATTAAGTGTATTCTGTATTTATAGTTCATTGTAAATAATTGTTATTGTTAGCCTGCCCCTGTTACTGTTTTAAATTTCAGGGTTATCATAAAATATATAAATTAGATTCAGAGAAATTTTAAATAAATTGTATATTATAATGTTTTATTACGATATTGAACTTGTACATATAGATTTTGTAAATATATTTATAAAGAATCTTGTAATTTGATATTTTTATTTCTTATTGTAATAAATGACGAAATGTTGTATATTTTTGAATATGTGCTTTCACTAAAAACGTGTTCATGGAAAGTGAAATTATATATAATGTATCGGATGTACCTACTGAATCCCAACTAATAGTTCAGATTAGGCCTTGGAACATGAGAATTTCAAGCTTGTTAATTTTATTTATGGTCTTGAAGCCCAGGCAAAAGCTGTATTTTTTTAATGGGTTTTTAAAATATATTAAGTATTTAAGACAAATTATTCAAAAATATATCCGACTTTAAATGCATACGCTAAATTTTTTTTGAATGTGTCATCAATTGACAACGTCAGTGCTGCCAATATCAGTTTTGACAAACCACTCCTTAAATTTTTTTGGATCGCGTTCACGAAATAAGCTCTTTATTTTGTAATGTTTAGGTAATTTATAGTTTTTTAATTTTGAGTAGTGCCTTTTTACGCGCAATAATGAACAGTTTAGCGAAATATTTCAAAAAGAAAGAAACCCACGAAAGCAGTGGTCCGATAATTGGAAATCCTACAAACGTTAATCATGATGTACATGTGAGTAAGAACAAAGTAACGGGACAACTGGAAGGCTTGCCTTCGTCATGGCAGAGACAAATACAAAATCAAATTACCGAAGCAGAAAAAAATCAAAATCCTGGAGCTGTTGTGGACGCCTTGAAATACTACAATTACTCAATGAAAAAGAAAGATGAACATGAACCATTCAAGGCATTCATTACAGAAGAAGATATATATGAAGAGACTGAGGCAATGGAAAAATATATGATATCGAAAGATGCTCACAAAAGTAAAGATTCCGATTCAGACTTATCAGAAAATAATTTACCTATTCATAAGACACTACCCATTACAATCGATTGTTCTGGAAGGTAATATTTTGTTTATATTTTAAAGTAATTAAAATTATTTAACATAATAATGGAGCTTCGCATCTTGATTCAATAAGCTAGATCTATGGGCTGGAATCATGTCTTCTGGCTTTTGCTTCTATGTGGTTCCAGTTATTGCCATTGATATGTATTTATAATTCTTACAAAGTTACATATTTGCATATTTAATAACTTCTGGTTTACTGATTTAACATCACTGCACATTAATTATTTTAGATCAGAAACAATGCCCGTTTTACCACCAAAGAAAATGAACAAAAACACATCGAAAAGTCGAGACAACTTAAATGAGGATGACGACAGTCCAATTTTAAGAAGAAGAACCGACGATTTTACTCATTCTGATGAGTATTACTTGAAAAAGTTAGCAAAAATTTGCAATCCATGCAACCCAGATGTTCGATTTAAAAAATCTTTTAAAGATTTGGGATCTGGTGCCTCGGGTATTGTCTTTATCGCCACCGATCTCGAAACAAATAACAAAGTTGCCATCAAAGATATTGATACGACAAAACAAAACCGCAAAGAGTTACTCATAAATGAGATAAAAATAATGAGAGATTTCAAACACAAAAATTTGGTCAATTTTCTGGACGCATTTCTTGTGTACAATGATCATTTGTGGGTGGTTATGGAGTTGTTGGATGGTGGTCCATTAACTGATGTTGTTACAGGTAATTTAATGAATTGTGTAATTAGATTATTACAATAATAAAAATTCCATTATAGAGACCGTTATGAAAGAAGGACAGATAGCAGCTGTTTGCCATGAGGTATTACAGGCGATAAATTACCTACATTTTAAAGGAATTATTCACAGAGATATAAAATCAGATAACGTTCTGTTGGGAATGGATGGTTCCGTTAAAGTAACAGATTTTGGTTTTTGTGCAAACATAGTAGGCGATGAGCAGAGGGAAACTATGGTTGGTACACCTTACTGGATGGCGCCTGAGGTGGTCACACGCAAAAAATATGGCAAGAAAGTAGACATCTGGTCGTTGGGTATAATGGCTATAGAAATGTTAGATGGTGAACCTCCATACTTAAGAGAACCCCCACTGAGAGCTTTGTATTTAATTGCTGCTAATGGACGTCCAGAAATAGTTAGGTGGGATACGTTATCTGCCAATTTACAAAGCTTTATAGATTGTTGCTTGCAAGTGGATGTCGATAAGAGAGCTTCAACAAAGGAACTTTTAGAACATAGTTTTTTAGAAAATAGGATGGAATTGACATCCCTCATTCCTTTAATCAAAGCAGCAAAAAAGATTTTACATAAAGATTATTGAACATGTAAGGTAACCACTGACCAAAGTTCTTCGTTTATAAATATTTTGGCACACATTAGAAATTTAAATAAAGATTTAGTGTTTGTGCCGAAACACTAGTTTTAAAATTGTGCCAAAATACAAATCGAAAATTGATTACTAGACATTAATCATGGATGTTTGCGCTTAAATTAAGTTATAGGTTTGTGATTTTAATATTGAAAAATTACATTTGATAAAATTGTAAGGTGCCTTAAACAATTGATATACACAATCTTTTGGAACTGGCTGTGATAATTATTTTCATTCACAGTTACTGAGAATTTTTGACTGAAAGTTGTCAGCACACTTAATAATCTTATTATATATAATAGAATACTTTTATATATTGTTTTATATTTAAGGACACCCACAATGTACAATTTTTGTGAATCCATCTTTTTATTCTTATTTTATATTTTCCACATAAGAAGTGTGTTGGTCTTAATTTGATTAAGGTTGATTTTATATTATATCCTAATTTTTAAATTTTGTACATATATTATTAAATAAATTTTATACGTACAAGTTTTTTGCAACCCTGTTACTTGTAGATGACTGACGTAGTGTTGACAATAATAAATCCTTTATCATAGAAATTCCAGACAAGAAATAACGGGTTTTTGTTAACACATTTTTCACAGCAGATATGAGTTTGGAGAAAACGTGATAATTTTGTAGTATTCATTTGGTAGTGATATTTTAATTTAAGGTAATGAAATCTCCGGTTTCTTTTTAGTAAAATATGTTAAAATAGTCTGTAAATCTTATATTTAAAATACCGTTCAAGTAGCCAGCTTTTTAGAATGATCACCTTCATCTGAAACTTTTGATCAAATTATATGGCAATAATTTTAATAGGACAGGATAATTCTATCTTGGCTAATATAAATAAACAGAACTTGCTCTTTTTTAATGATAATATTTACTAGTATTTACCTCTACATATCTCAATATTATTGAAAGATAATTTCAAAAAAACCCTGAAATGTCAACCCATAACCTCAAAGAAAAATATGTATGTCAAACACATGACATCAAACGTTGACGAAAGTTGAAAAACTTCGCTACATGTAAAAGACAAATAATGTGCTGGTATTTTTAAGGTGAACCTTACCTACCCTTAAACGTGTGTATATAACGACAAATATTTGAGGTAAGTTTTGTTATACATATTTCGTACTAATTGCTTTTTAATAAAGTGCATTGTTTTATAACTTACGGGAAACGCGAAGTTATATTTTGGAAATTGAAACTCTTTAAACTAAAAATATAGTTTATATTGTGCATATTTCAGTGCCTTTTTCATGTAAATGTTATTTAACTTTATTGCAAATGGTCAATTTTATAATTGTTTATATCCATTGAAAATGACATATTTAGAAGTTGGTTTAACGTTCCATAATTTTTTTAACAAAACGATTATTATTAAGTGTTTTTATGAACTTTAATGTATATTTTATGATAAAAGAAGTTCAAAATAATTTACATCATAAACAAGGTAAACAAATGTATTTATAAACAATTCCGTTTTTCACATGAAAATGGTGATTGTGCCACTGATGATTAGGTGTGGTTGTAGTTATTTTATGTTTTATTATTGATATTTCAAAGATAGTTATACGTCAGCACATATTTAAGAAAAGCGTCATGTTCAAAATTCCCGCCCTTTTGTACCAAAAAATGTAAACTTTTACGTTATGTTTTTAATATTTTTAATGCGCAACTTGTTTAAAAATGACATAATAAATTACTAATTTTTTTGATAAGACCACTCGTAAATAATGCTTTGGAATCATTCTGGGTTTGATTTGACTCCGTTGGTTGAATAGGCCTTGGCCAGAAATCTCGCGTTTGCTCTGTTCAACGCCGCCGCCGTTCGTTCGTTGCGATGGATATGTGCGTTGTCCATTTGTTTTAGTGGAAGTCGCCATTGTTGTTCAATAAAATACGACAAAAAATCTTCAATATTAGCAAATACATTAGTTAATTCGTACTATTCTATTAACTATAGGACTGTTGTAGCGGGTATATTTAGTGACACGTAACGTACAAGTGTTGTTTCTTTGTAATAAATGTTTAAAGTGGTGCAATGTTTGTAAGGTGCGTATTCCTACTGTACCGCCGTACATTTCGTAAGTTTGGACTCGTCACGTGGGAATAATATTCGTTTAAATTGAATATTAAAGATTTCGTTCGTGTTAACGAGTAAAATTCTAAACTGAAAGATTGTATAACTCATAGTGGCGGTTAATAGAGGTGCAGTGAAATGTACCCTTGTTTACAATAACAATTCGTCGCCGTGCTGTGCTAAAATGAAGGAAAGGAATTAATAACGTCCGTTTTTCAGTATGGAACTAGCAGGTGATTAGTTTTGTTTATATTTCTACTAGAATACTTATAACATTGATTTTTTTCTATTGATCAAGTTGACTGCATGTGAAGTTTATTGACAGTAATACTAAAAGACAACATAATATTTTATGTGGACCACTGGATGAATGGGATTACGCACAGCCTCGGTGAGGCACCCCCGTGCGGCGGTGATGGCACCAGCTTTAACAGAAGCAAGTCAACCCCCAAATTTTAAACTGCCACCGAACTCGAAATCAGTGTCTCCAATTAACACCATAGATGAAGGCAGTTGTTACATTTCACACGATGGTGGTCCGTGTTGCAAAAATGATAATGAACATAAATTACACAAACTGAATGATTTAAACAATGTGTTTGATAATCTTAACACCTTGGTATTGGCAACTGAATATTTAAAGGATAGTGGTACTTTGGGTAAGATTACTGGAGCCTCGGGAAGTAATCTGGATTCCATCAGTTCCAGTTCTATAATGAGTAACAGTCCATTACCTATGGGCGACCAAGAAAATAAAATGGGTCTCCAAACAGCTTCTTTAGACAATGTCTCATGCTGTCTGAAAGACAAGCCTACCAGCGAAATGGATCAATTATTCAATAATTTATCAGAATTACCTGTTCCTGATATAGGTGCGGGTGGTGACATGGGCCAAAATGTAGAAGAAATAATGCAAGTTATTAAGTGCATTGAAGGTGGTGATCGTTTAGTTTCATCTAACAATGATATTGGAGTCGAATCTGAAAATATCTTTCCACTTTCGGGTAGTGATATAACAGGAAATCTTATGTCTTTTGAAAAAGACCTTTTCAACGATATGATGTCGATGGAGGAACCATTAATCGAAAATAGTAGTTTAATGAAAGAAACACATACCAAAGAATTAATAACCGATGTTGAAAAGAAACAAGTAAAAATTGAAAGGAAATTGGAGTTTTTATTGAGGAGATTAAGGAAAATGCAAATCAGATATATGGGGCAACAGTTTAGTGGTGAAGTGGCCGGTGTGTTTGAACATGTGCATCGAACATTAAGGAGATTAAAGGATGGTGTTCTTCCTGCGCAGCATACAGAAGTGTCTGAACCGTCCGCGAGTGCCTCTTTAATTACTCAACAACATTCTGAATCTAGCATTCCTCCTGAAAAAATGAAACCAATTTCAAATAGCTCCGCCAAAAATTTAGTGAGAAAGCTAGAAATGTCGTCTATTTTACAATCAAATGCTGCTTCCAGAAGACATAATACCAAATACTTCGGTTCAGGCTCTTCTGAACCTAGCACCTTTAGAACTAGTGTATCTGGTATGACAAATTTGCCTGCTTGGGCACCAGAATATAAAATTGACTTGAACAGAGTTTCTGGACTTTTATGTTCGGAAATGAATTTAGTGCAACAGGAAGTTGATTCAGAAGCGACAGCAAGCAGCTCTGGAGGTGAAAGTTGTGATGAAATGCAGAATTATAACAATCCCCATCAGCAGTATCTTAGTATGTAAGTAACATAATATATATTTTTTTAAAAAAAACAATCAACATTTACAATATAATTTTTTAATAATTAAAATGATAAAATTTTTGCTGATTGATCGCTAATCAATTTGTTAATATTATTGTCATTTCCAGTTTAAAAAATAAGTGCTTCAGAATTAAATTGTTTACAAAATAATAATGATTACTTGACTACAAGCCACTGCAAATATTTTTTTTGTGGTCTATAATATCAGTGTAATTTGATATTATTATTTACCAAATGTGTATTTAAAAAACAACAGTAATGCCTTATTATACAATGTACAATTATATACATAGATTAAATTAAAATTAATAAACACCTATTTAAAAGGTCTAGAATATATTTAATAAAGGTGAGTTAGTTAAAACTGAAAGTTAACTTTACATACGGTATTTGTCTTATCTAGTTTTCAGTGTTTCTAACAGATTAGTTAGTCCAAGTGTACAATAGAAAGGCATGGAATAATTTGGCCGACCAAATCCTTCCAACTCCTCACCACCTATTTCATCCACTTTTGTGGATGCCAACCATCATCTTTCAAAAATCTTTAACTTGCTCTTCTTGTTAGATCCTTCTTCCTCTATACCCTATTACCTCATTCAGCATCATCCTCATCAAATTCATCACTCACTGCTCTGAAAACGGTGTTCATAACAAATAATTTGATATGTTTGAGGAAATATCCAATAAGATGAAATCATCTGTATCTGCAAATAATTGCATATTAATGAATGAATAAACTTTGTAATATCACTTTATTTTTAATCAGTGTGACTGTAGTTTCAACAAAACATTGTCATTTTCAGACTAGGTATTTATAAACTACTGACTCATGAAAAATTTTACATTATTTAATATCTTTTATCTTAGATATTTTCCAAGTGGATATAGATAATATTTCGAAAACGCGAAAAAAACTTTAAAAGTTGAATTTTTTATAAAAACTATAATTCCTGGAATAATTTGTTTTGTTAATTTTCACAATTTTAAATTGGCAGTTATATTAGTATCAAGTTTTATTGGTTGGAATTATGGATATTGCTTTCAGCAGAGTTAATGGCATAGCAGAAGGTTTGAAGATATTTCTTATACCTATAGAGTACAAAATGTTGACAGAATTGCACTATTTGCATTTTTTTTTACTTTAATCTTGTTGAAAAATAAATTATTCATGTAAATGTTATTTGTGTTGATCTGTTTGTATTTTATCTAAATTATGTTTTCCGACGTAATAGGAAATTCTATCTAACGTTTTCAGTCAAGGTTACTTTTAATAAAGTTCTCGCTAACACCGATTTTCGGCTATTGATTTCGTCATCAAACATGTATTAAAATGACTAATGTGATATGCTATTTCATATATTTTTGTCACGCTTTCACATCGTTTTGATTGAGATAATTTTGCTATACTGGATTACAAAAATTAGTACACATTGGCGTGTGAGAAAAATATATTTGCAAATGATGGTAATCAAAGGCATAATTATACGTTGGTTCTGACCAAAACAGGTATTGTGACGTGTGTAATATGAGATAAATTTGCCGAATAGTTATAGTTCATGTTTCATGTTTTCGATCGTATCCAGTGAAGTCAAAACACAAATGATCTCTTTTAAGAATTCACAGACTGCGCCATTATTCTTGTAATATTGCCGTATGTTTTAAATTTCAAAACTGAGTTATAAATCTTATTTACCGATATTGTTTATTTATATTTTTGTAAATAAAATTCATTTCTGACGAATAATGTCTAGTTTGTATATTTTGTATCCTCATATTGTTCGATGTATCTATTTTCACAACGTCCTGTAAGAATGTGATGCGATGACAAAATCATCACATTTCAATCCTGAATTCATCATATTGAAAGTTATTTTGAAGGTTGTAATAAATTTTCGTTGATTTTAAAAGAACGAATTTGCTTCGCAGACAAAAAAGGGCAATATGGAAATACGCTATAGAACGTGCGGCGATCGCGGCGAGATGGACCTGGCTGCAGGCTCAAATATCCGACTTGGAATATCGTATACGTCAGCACAGCGACCTGCACAGGCAAATACGTTCGAACAAGGGAAACGTAACTTTGGGTGGCGCGAGTCCTCCACGCAGCATGCCTTCATCTCCAACGACAGTGAATGGATACCGCGGTCAATTGCCTGGAGCTTCGCCGGCCACGAAGATGTCTGAAATGGCTCTCAACGGTACGAGTGGCTGTTTTGATTATCCATGTGCGAGAGCGAGACCATTAGTCAACTTCCGGAAAAGGAAACTGTTGCAAACGACGGGTCTGCATGCTGTTTCGAAAAAAGCCGCTAGACCATCTACTATAAGATGTGGGTGTTCCCGCCCTGCTGTTCCATGTGCTATTTGTACTGGTCGAACAGATCCTACTCATCCGAGGGATCCTGCGGACTATTTGAGCAAATCCGAAAGAATTGCTATGTTGGATCCTTCATTTCATCAAGTATTTTCCTTACCTGAAGGTAACGCATTTCTCACTTATTTCGACTTTATAAGTGCTGCACTTGCTCAATTACAATATTTCTTGTAATTTATATTTGTAATTTATAAAATAAATTTAAGCTGCAATTTCAAAATAAACTTGTTTTTAGACTGTTCAACGGGTATACATTTAGAAGCTATAATGAAGACGCCAGAATGGCAACAAAGAAGTTCAAGAACATCGTTGAAAGGAATGAAATATATAAACAAATTTTATCGTTTCGATAAATTGAATGTACCAATGGATCACAGACCGAAAAAAAATGAACACAGGAGGAAGTATAACCGCTTATTGAAAACAGATACAGTAAACGCTTTAACGGCAAGTAAGTAAATTTATTTATTAAATAAATTTAATTTTGAAAATTTCGCAATTGTTATTCTTCAGAAATAAAAAATAAATTTCGTGGTAGAAAAGGCAGTAGGCATCCAATAGCAAGACTAAATAAAAAGAGACACACATCAAGGGCGGGGATGTCGCATATGCAATCTATAACTGCAGAAGATGAAGATGAGGAATTGGAAGCATTGGGGGGAAATACGGGAATAGGCAAGTTCGATTCTCCAAGTACATCACCACTCTTGGCCACTCAATCCATATCTGGCTTTCAAAGAAGAAACAGGATTGATTCTTACGATATTGACAATATTGTCATACCTTACAGTGTAGCAGCATCAACTAGAGTTGAAAAATTACAGTACAAAGAAATTTTAACACCAAAGTAAGTTGGAACTGCATGAATATAAAATGGTACAGTTTGTTTTAAAATCTCAATTGATGACCTTGGCACAGCTAGAAAAATAATAATAGACTCAATTAATTTAAAATAAAATATTTTATGGCCAAATTCACCGTTTAATTACATATTTCATATTAAAGAAAAAAATTGTAATGTACATCATGCCTTCTTGGAATTGTGGCAGTATTTTTGAAAGTCTTCTTGGAAATGTCTATTTCACAATTTGTTTCGGTTTGTGTATTAAGGATAAGTTGATTGATTCTGGTCATTTTAGATGAATTGTTTGTCTTAAGAATATTTTATAATTATTTAAATTTAATATAGTTTCTTTTACAAATTGTTTTCTTGTCTTAGATGGAGAATCGCAGATCCTGATTTCAGTATAAGATATGAAATAAAGAACAATGGAATAGTGAAAAATCCTAGTCAAGAAAGTGACGTAAGTTGTAGTGTATATATTGGAATTATTGATTTTTAAATATTCGAAAGGTTTTGCTGAAAATGGTACATTATTTTTACAGACTGAAGATTTGTCAGAGGAAGCAGTTGTAGTCAGGCACGATAGGTGCGAGCATGCAGAGAAGAAAAAGTTCCTGAGTTATTTGAAATTGCCTTTAGGATATGGCCGTTCTAGGTCACATAAACGTACTGATAGTATAGCGGAATCTAGTGGCGCCAATACACCAGATCCAATGTCGCCACATACTGCTGATGCTGGTGATAATGTTGGTTCCCCATTAACGTCGCCACCAGCCACGCCATTATCAGTTACAACAGATGACAATTCAAATTTATCAACAAGTGCTGTTAGAAAAAGAACTGTTTCTCTGTCAAATAGGTAATTAAACAAATAATAAAAAGTGAATAATTCATAATTGGTATATATTTTGAATTTGTTTAATAATTTTTGCAATAATACGTTTTGTATAGGTGGATTAAAGAAGTTTCAAGAGATGAACGTTGCAGCACTCCTGAACACGCAGAGGTGTTGCCATTTGAAAGAAGAATTTTTCCATTAAATGAAGATATCTATGACAAGATGTTGAAGAGTATGCCTGAAAATCATTACAAGTTTAAAACTAACAGTCGGGCGCAAGATTCAGCCAGAGGCTTCAGTCCAAGTGGTGAAGACAAGGATTTTCATGACAGTGAATCAACAGAATCTGCATATGGCGATGAAGATCCAAATGACCCAGAATGGATAGAAATGGAAAGTGTAAAAGATCGATCTAAGAGATAGATTAGTTTTGTTTTTTTTTTTTAATCTTAATACTAGCTTACATTTCTTTAATTTATATTCACACTGGGCTGGCACCATTGCATATTGTTTTTTTTTTGTTTGTTTGGATGAAGCAGTTTGTTCCTTTCGCTTATCCAATTTTACTGTCATTCTAAAGGGCTTCGAATTTTGTATTGTATTTGCTGAAGTCTGTGATGTGATTTACATGTACAATATTTCGATACTGTCGCCGCTTTCTAGTATTGTTATGTAAAGTTATTAAAAAAATACTAGCGAAATACAGAATTCAAAGCTTTAAATGCCCCATCTTCGTATAGGGGTGCTCTCAACTCAGATAAAAAAGCTTCAAAGTTTTATTATTTCATTTTGTAATGTATGTTATTCAATCTTTCAAGTGAATTTATCTCATTGTTAATTAGTGTACTGTAGTTTTTTTACTGTTTCCTATAATACAAATTAATAAATTTAATACTTTTTAATATTCTTATATTGTTTATTTGATAGACGTTTTAAAGTTGTATACCGTTTATTTCAAACATTTTTCATTTGTATTAAAACAAATGATTATAAAATAGTTGTTTGTGGAACACAAGGATATCTGTTAGTTGTAATCTACTACAAGGTATCTAATTTTCTAAGATAAAAGATAACATTTGTGGTATTTTAATGGGATTTCAGTTCTCCAAATTTGAAATTTCAAATTATATAAATTTTTATTTATTGTTAACACATAACCTTTTTGCAACAAACTCTTAATATTACACTGGTCATTTGCCACAACCTTGCAAGATTTAATTTGTTGTGGTAAAACTTTTGTTCCAATGTATAATTTTAAGGAATAGAGGTGAATTATTAGAAATAACTTTCTCCAGAAGTTTTGTAATTTTTTTATAACTAATTTTTTATTTAACTACAGTATCTTAAACCTAGCACAATTTGAAGATTTATTTATCTAAAGTAATAAGTACTCTTTATAAGAGTGTAGATACAATATGTATGATATTGGAATCATTGAATGTTTAAATGGAAAATTTGTATCCTAACAAATACTTATAAGTAAGCGATACATATAAATTTAAAAGAATGTGAATATTGTATTTTTAGTTTTAACTGTAAGAAAAAGGAAATATTAACTTCGTTAATTTTTCACAACATTCATTTCTCAACTTGTGTATAGTTAACTTTTTTTGTCAGTTCTTTTAAAACGCTTATATCAGATAGAGAAAACATTGTAAATACATATTTGAAATAAAACATTTTTCTATTAAGATGTTAAAGTTTATTTTATCCATCTACCTGTGTATAATTTGAGCAACAAGTTATAACAAATTTTTTTTAATGCATAACGCTATTACAGTACAAATAATGCAAAATACATTTTCTTAAAAGTATTATTTTCTAATAGTTCTATTTTTTCTTATCGCACCTTTATTTTTATTAGTATCGTTTTCTTGCAAATTTGCAGTACTAGTACTGGTTGATGTGATCATATCATTCATTAAATTCCTCCGGATTGTCCTTTGTCCGCTATTTACATCAACAACATCATTATTTTCATTTGACACTACAATTTTCGGCACATCTTTCATTGGTTTCTCTTTAGTTGAACTTTTTACTTTTTCTGTCAGTAATTTTGTTCTTGATCTTAAATGAATTCCCATTTTTGAACATTTTTCATCAGTTGGTGTCTCTGGCAAAGTGGCTGAAACTAAATTCTTTTCAGTTTTCTTTTTCCGAGATAATTTGGTTGACGTTTGATCAAATATTTTGAAAGAAGGTGCAGGTGTCTTTGTTGGAGAATGTGGAAAAGCAAAAGCATATTCTTTTTTAGCTGCCGGCGATTTTTTATCAAGTTTATCTTCACTATCTGAACCAGAAAGATCAAATTTTAAGTTTTTTGTTACAATTCTGCGAGGTTTGGCTGGAATGCGAGTAGAAACATTAATGTTTATTTTAGATACACGATTTTCTGGTGTAACAGATGCTTTTTGCACACTAGGAACGAGAATTGGACTTCTATTTTGTGATTTGGAAGCAAGTTTTACAGGACATTCTAAATATTCCAGTAGCATACAAGCTTCGTTGTACAAATGTAAGTTAACGTATTTAATTTTTAATAATTTTGTTAACTCTTCAAGTATCGTCTTTCGTTCTTCTCCATTTAATGTTTTCGCAAAATTTAACAAAATTGAGCAACGAATTTCTAAGAGTAAATCAGCAGCATCGGGAAATATATCACAATTTAATTTATCTCTAACTTTTTCATTAAATTTGTCTTGTTTTAATACAATTTGTTTGTATACATATAAGGCACCTTTGTAGTATTCCTGAGATGACTTAAAGTTGAGTTCGGCTTGCATTTTTATCTCCATTAATACCAATTGTTTGTAAAATATGCTCATGCACTGAAAACAATGACAATCGCCATCGTGGTTAATAAATTTTGGTAAACTAAATGAGTCTTTTATGAAAGTTGGTGATTCTAAATTTACATTATATCTTCTATCAGAATCTGGACAGTCAAGCATCATTACTTGAAACTCGTTTGTTAATGAATTGATGCTAAACATATTGTCTTTGGCACTTTCTTCTGTCAAGATTTGATTCTTATGTTGTCTTACAAGGCACAGTATATCACGTATTCCATTGATTTTCACTTTGCAATCATCAAATCGACAACACATTGAATCGACCTCGGCAAGATAAACTAAAAAAATCCCTACGCGATAAGGAACGACTAATTGCTGAGCCAACATTGTAACTTCTTTGCTGTAACATCGAACTTCTCTTGGTAAACGAAGCCATAAATAATGGTGGACTAGTGCCTCGTACATTTCGAACAGCAATGATGTGATAAATGAACAATGCTTTCCTAAACAAAAAATAAATCAACTAAAAAATAGTACAATTATAAAAAATACTAACCATCTTTAGTGAATAATGTTGAAATGTTGTCAACTATCACATGCGGTTTAACGAGAAAACCTTGATTATGACCTTGTATTTCAAAATTGCATGGTAAAAGCATATGTTGCCAATTTAAAAAATCAAGACGGACCTTTAAAAGCTTATCATCTTCATTAATCCTTTTGTAAAATGTCACAGCCATTTGATAATGAGTTAATGACGTGTTAACATCTCCAGCTTTTAAATAAGCAGATCCTAAACATATATAATAGCTGGTTAAGCTTTTCCATTTTCTGTCAGAATTATCATTTTCCATAATGGAAATTTTTTCAATGTCTTTTATGAGTTCTTTTATGAATACAGAATCAATTTTGCCATTTTCTGTGATAAATCCTGCACATTCAACAATCAACAAGTTGTCATTTAACATTCGTGCTAATTTCAAACACAATAACAACATTTGAAGATACTCTAAAGTGTAACAATATAATCTGTATTCGTTGGCAATTTTAATTAAAAGGCTGTATATGTTCATATTTTTTAAAACATCGAGAGTTGCAATATTAATATGCTTTTGGAAAATGTGTAAAGATTTATTCAGATACTTCATGATTTCTGCAAACATATTCAATTTTAAACAGTCATAGGAACAAACAATGTCACATTCATCATCCGACATGTGATTTCCGTTAGGCATCTCTAAATATTTACTCCGTTCATATGATAAAGACATGTTGTATTTTATGTAATATAAATAGCCTAAACATATACTTTTTTCTGGATTTTCTATGCTACTATTTGTTTCTAATTCCAAATTTTCAAGTGTTTCAGTTAAAATGTCCTTCATATCATCAGGAATACTTGTAACAGAATCGCCCCATGCCATAATTAAAGTTTTAGTTGTTGTGATAGTGTTCGAAATTGTAAACAATTCTTTACATGCACTCATTAACGACACCCTGTTTGGCCAAATAGCTTTATATTGTTTTATTTCAAATAACAATAAATCTTCAACACCTTTTAAAACAAAATCAACATAAATGCTTTTAACATATGTTTGATATTTCTTTAGTATGGAAGGTAAATTATACTGTTGTAATAATTTATCTTCTTTGACTTTGGAATCATGTGATGCGATTTTGATTCGAATCCATTGCTTGAAAGGATCTTTTCTCATATCAGGGAATAAAGTGACATTCAAAGCAGATATAATTAGTGCATTTTTAAATTCATTTTTATTGAAAAAATAATCTGTTAAATTTAATAAACACGAATGCAAAACGTTGTCTTTTATGATATTACCATCTATTCCTTCGATTGAAATACAGTTCCTATAAATTAAAGTTAAAAATGATTTGAAAAATTGTATACTTTGCTTCTTACCTAATTAAAACCTTCATACAAAAGGTGTAAAATTTACTTTTATGGTTGTGTAAGTAAATATTCAAATTGTATAACATTGTGCCGACCTCCTTCCAAAGTAAGTTCCAATTGGAATTTGTCCTCTTTAAATCATTAACATACAAACAACATTTCTCTATACATTTTCCAGCTTCTCTGAGGCATTCTTCAGGAAGAACAACAACGTTTGCCGTAAGGCAGTCTTTTAATATATATCCGGATAATATGGTACAATTAATGGCAGTAATATGATCTTTTTGGACATTGTCTGTATAATTTGAAAATACACGTCCAATTATTTTAAACAATTTATGTAAAATAATTTGTACATCAGGGTCTAGTTTATACTTTGTAAAATCTGAATTGAAGTCTTTGTGTATTTTGACAAGATTAGAAAAGATGCTGCATGCCAACATACATATAGCTTGTAAATTTGAATCGCTTTTAGGATGTGATTGCAAAATTTGAACGCATATCGACAATGATTTAATTAATAATTCATTGCCAGCAGAATCTTCTTTTACGAGACTTGTAAATTGTTCTACGAACGTAATCAAATTTGCATCTATATTGATATTTATAAAAACATTTATTATGTCGTTCAATATGCAAATTAATAAATCAGAATCGTTATCTTTAAATACACTTTCTATGATGACAATTAATAAATTTACTATAGACTTCAAGTTGTTTTTAATTTTTGTCTTGTTTTGTAGATTTAAAACGGTCAAGAAACATTTGTATTGTGTTGAACATTTGACGTTTAGTTGAGAGTATATTCTAAAGTAATCATAAACTTTTCCCTGCAGCAACTCATCGATAGGTGTTATCTTGTGTAATAATTTGATGGAAAGTATAGACAAATCTGCTGTTTGTTTATCATGACTTGTGTATAATTTCACCACTGTATTGTATATTAATTTATTCATGCTTGAACATAAATGCCTTACATTTTCATTTTGAAAATTAATAAAATTTGGAATCAACATATTTTCTAAACTTATAATGCTGCCTACATCACCCTGAAATATATAATAACCATAAACGTTCAAAATAACACAATTATCTTACCTTATCTGATAAAAACTTCAAGATGTAATACATGGATTGTAAGTATTGCTTTGATAGACGTTCATTGAGATTTTCCAGCACCGATCCAGAAAGCATTAATAATTGTAACAGTTCATTAATCGATATTTCATTTTTTAAGTCTCCGGTACAAACCACGTAACAACATGTAGTAATTTTTACTGATGCATCGTTGTCTAAATTATCAATTGCACCATTTAATGTATTTATCGCAGTTGAAAAATCACCTTTTTTTGTGCTTAACATTATTTTCCATAAAATCTTCTTGTCCATTTTTCCTTTAGGTTAGAATGTTAGAAAATCAAGAAAAATATGTATAACAATCAATTTTAAATTATAATTTATAACTATTAATACTTTTTATAACACTAGCCTTTAAGGTAACGAAAAATCTTATATTTATTTTATTACTATTATTTTTTTGAATATTTAAAAAGCTAACTAACCGTCAATTAATACCAATTTTAATTCTTCGTACCAACATAACAATAGAGCTGCATGCCAACCCTAGGGTCTACTAGGTCTGCTAGGAGTAGAACAGAATATTTTATTAGAAAATTGACAATGTTTATTATAACACGTAAAATACGTATGAAAATAATAACGGATATATAATGCTACTTCGTCCATAACAATAAAATCGTTTCCGCTTCAAATGGCGCTAATATTTAAATTTAATTCTGGCATTGCCTAACAGTGGCATTACTGGGGTAAGGGATTGATGACATGGAACCCGTTGCGCTTAGTAGATTTCTTTTAGTGATTATTTCAGGAATATGATATCATGGTATTCAAGGACTGCAAACCCCAATTTTCCAATAAACCTCATACACAACAATCTAGGAACAGTGATGCCAACTTTTAAGAACGAAAAATCCCTACACTCGCTCTGAAAATCTCACTTCAGGAAAAAATCACTGTCCAGAAATTCAATTGCGTAATTTTAAAAAGATTTCATTTTAGAAAGTATAAAAAGAGTACGATTGCTTTTATTTTTTATTAGAAATAAAACATTTTTTATTGCAACATAAGACATGCGTAATTTTTTTAATATGCAGCCGAAAATGGATAATACTTATGTTTTACGGACCTAAAATATAAAGAAATGTTAATAATTAAAGACTTTTTTTTCGAAATATGCACTCACTCCATGACCGTACAAGTTCTTCCATTGCAGTCAAGACTGTCCAAGAAATCCATGTCTTTCTTGCTCAATTCAAAATCGAAAATATCGAAATTTTCAGCTATTCTTGATTTAGTGACAGATTTAGGAATCGTTATAACACCACGTTGGACTTGATATCTAAGTACTAGCTGGGCTGCAGTTTTCCCGTATTTGGCAGCAGTTTCTTTGAATTTTGGATCGTCCAGTAAGTTTTTTTCGCCAGATTTTGCATCTGGGCGATCGGGTGAACCCAACGGACTGTAGGCGGTTAATGTGATGCCTTTAGAACTGCAGTATTCCCGCAATTTGTTTTGATTTAGGTATGGCGAACATTCAACCTAAACACGATATTTTTTAAGTTTTGAAATTAATTTGTAAAAACGTAATTACTTGATTAGTGACAGGAACAATAGTGGCTGTTTTCAAGAGTCGTTCGATTTGGTCTTTATTGAAATTGGATATTCCAATAGATATGGTGAGACCTTTCTTCGCTACTTCTTCCATAGCCTTCCACGTATCAACATAATCATGATCGGCAAATATTAATTTACCATCTGATCCTAATGGAAATAAATCATCGCCATCCTAAAATCAACATGTAATATAGTCAGCGTCAGGGTAAATAAAAATTATATGAGTTGTATATGCTTTTCAGTAATAAAAAATAAGTATTTTTTTATCCAAATTGGAAACGTTTTAAATTTAAGGTCAAATAAAAATTACATTAGTTTAAATATATCGCTTATCTTATCAATTGAAATGACAAGAGTTTATCAACGAAACTACATTTTTATGTTGAACTAACATTTCATTATCAAGTGCCTAATGAATAAAACTGAATATTTTTTTTACGTCTTACCTTGAATGCAAACGGCCAATGAATTAGATATAAATCTAGATAGTCCAAACCTAAATTTTTCAATGTGATTTTAAGCGCCGGCTCAACAGCTTGCGGATTGTGGTGGGTGTTCCACAATTTACTGGTGATGTAAAGATCTTCTCGTCTGACGACTCCGGAAGCGATTTTAGCGGTAATTGCTTCGCCAATTTCTTTTTCGTTGCCATAAAGGTGGGCGCAATCAAAATGCCGATAACCAATATCGATGGCGTCTTTAACAGCTTGCAATACTTCACCTGGTTTGGACTTTCAGAAAAAAATGTAAAATGTAACGATCTTAAAAAATTGAAAACCTTTTTAGCATGAAAAGAGTATGTAGTGCAAAGTCCCAATAAGGAAAAATTTTAAAAAGAATTGCTACATTTAACGTAATTAACATAAAATAAAATTTATATTAAGTAGGTGATTAATCTAAAATATGCCAGTAATTACCCTAATTCAATTGATAAACATATAAAATTGTACGCGTTGTGACAATGTTTGGTCAGTTAATTCATAATTGCAATTAAAAAAATTATTTTACCTGCCACGTTCCCAAACCAAAAATGGGAAATCTTTTGCCGTTGTTGAATTGAATCGTCGGAACCTTGGACATCGTATATTAGCTTATGCCTAATCTGGTGTCACACGATAAAATGCCTCTTTTATGGTCCAGAATGCAAGTTTTATACGCGTTATACAGTCACGTGATAGTCGTGTGTGGTAACTAATTTTAGTAGACTCAATACAATTAACTTAAAAATAATAATAAATCTATTTGAGCAATTTTCAACTAAGATGATATTGATTATTAAAGAAGAGAGAAGATTAATTTTCTTTTCTTTTTTTTTGCTTTGATTATGTACATCATCAGAAAAAATGTCTATATGTATTTGTTACTGATAACACAAAGAACACATTAGAAGTTGATCTTATTTGAATAGCATACATTAATATTATTAATTAATATTAATTGATGTGTTGGATTCTTTATTTCATTAGTTACCACCTTTTACATTTTTTCTTCTTGAATAATAAATAAAATGAAATTTGAAAAAAAGAAACAATAACTCATTAGCGAGTCATTACATAATTTTACTAATTGATATTCTTCTTTCATATGCGCTCATATATCATTCGTCGAATATTAAATTGCCCGTAAATTTAAGCAATTTTGTTATTTTACCAACTTTCTCACTATATATCTGCATCCGATTATAAGAACCTATACTATGTTTGTAAATTCGGAGGAGTAAATACATAAGCCAGAATTACAATGGAACAATTTTCGAACTTACAGTTAGTTGGCCAACACTGATCGTGTCATTTAGACGTCAAATTCTGCTTCTGTTCGGTTATTGTTAGATGCGATTTCGTGCAATTGTCTGATAGATTTTGTGTATTTTTCCTATCTTTCATTATA
Organism: Lethrus apterus; assembly: GCA_018397195.1. Classification (NCBI taxonomy): domain Eukaryota; kingdom Metazoa; phylum Arthropoda; class Insecta; order Coleoptera; family Geotrupidae; genus Lethrus; species Lethrus apterus. The sequence goes on along the minus strand of JAFFZR010023555.1, from coordinate 1,079 downwards.
AAAAGTTAATAAAACACACACTTTCTTTTGAATATCTGCAATCACTTTTAAAGGAGAAAAATGCAATAAATTATTAATTTCTAAACATATATTTTTTGTTTATTAATCACTCAGAACTACTATTTGCCAATGAAATAATTTGGAGAAACCCAAATCTTGTTTAAACTAAGTTTATTGATAAATGCCCCAAACGAGGGCGTTTCCTTGGCGGCGAAACTACAGTACTTAACCCCGGATTTGAATCCATTCAAATTGAAGTGATTAATTCACCTTGCTGCACTTCACTTCACCTGTCAGCTGTTACACATGTCAACATTAAATACCGGAAATCTGGTTGCGAATACGGCAATTTACACTGTATAAACGTGTCTCGTAAGTAGCCAATCAGTGAGTGAATTTTTAGGTGAGAATTGTAAGTTACTCCTCCGTATTTACGAACGTAGTATAGTAACAACACTTTGTTAAAATAAGTTAAACGATGAAGGAGGCGAAATGAATACAGTAAAATCATTCCGTCTTCTTCATATTTTAACTTATATTAACAAACCTTTATTACTAGGTCCTTTTTTTTTCAAAACCAAAACCATGCATTATTACCGTATATCTTGTTTCTGTTCTCACTTTTTACCTTTCGGACTCATTCAGTAATTTCCTCTTCCTTCAGATATTCATTTCTTCATTCCATATTTAATATGTTTTATTCGCCAAATTTTAAATTGTCCTCACATTTAATTCGGTCTATTTTAACGATTATTTTTAAAATAAAAAAATTTTTCGTGTGTTTTATTTTTATACGTTTTAACCAGCCTATAGTGTAACTCGGGAAGATTTAAATTAAATTTATTTCAATTATTCAATAAAGTACTGCTTGTATGAACAATTATAAGAAATAAAAAAAATGTCGTTAAAATTGCGTGTATGCCTTTTTATTAAAAATAACCAATTCTTTACATTACAAATAAATTGTTAATTATTACATAATAAACACATACATCATTTTCTTAATATGGAGTTAAAAATGGATAATGCTTATGTTTTGCAGTCCTAAAAATAGGAAGAATGTTAATAATTTAAAACAT